>JANJGK010002663.1:0-30000 GCA_039081455.1 Macrobrachium rosenbergii | reverse complement strand
TTTCCATGAATCTTGTTTATTACAATATAAACAAAATCTATGAAGGATTTTTCCATGTTTTCAATATTTTTTTTTTTTATAAATATATATATAAATATACATTTTTTAAAGTTTGAAAAAATATAAAAAATTGAAAATAAACTTTAGAAAAAACTCCTCCATACGAAATATTGTAAATTTATTCCTCTTTATAACGATGTATTTGGATTTGAAATCGGTTGATAAATAGCGGAGAAAAATAGCTTTGAATGTCAATAAGTATAGTTTTGAGATATCGATGCCCAAAGTTTGAAGTGAGATTATGAAGGAAAACAAAACATTATTGCTTTCATTAGCAGTTGTCGCTATTGATACTTATTTGGAACTACTCTAAATTACTTGAAGAACAACTACCTTTCTTACCCGATACAATTTCTGCTCATTACCGCAAGCATGGCCCCAAGTCCCCCGCCCTAATTAGGGGTATTAATCACTCAAGGTGAGGGTGTCAGGAGGTACCACCTCCTTCCTTGTCGCCTGGTTTAACTTTTGCGGATTCTAAAAAGCTCCTCCCTCATAATCTTCACTTTTTTCTTCTTTTTTCTTCTGTCTCTTATTCTTCGGTTTTCGTTTCCTGATTCTTTCGTTATCCAGACTTTTTAGTGATCTCCTAATTTCATTGCTTGTGCCAAACAAAGAGGTTAGAAGATTACTTCTCTCATAACCAAAATTATGTTCTAGTGTAGTCACTTCGGCTGCAAATATGACTCTTTTCAGGCCAAAAAACTTTACCTTAGGACATTTCATCCACAGTCTACTGTGAATGGACTCATTTGGATTTTGTGTCCATCCAGGTAGGCATCTCTTTAGAAGTTCTGGATCACTCATGTCTCTGAATACCTGACGTATGTGGCCAATCAGTTCTTTAGGTATATTTCTCAGGGTGTTTTTTCTAGTGTCATGAGAAGGTGGTTCTTCACCTAAAGCCTGTGCCCTGTTGTAAAAACACCATGACTCGGTGCCTTTCGGACACATTTTATGACCACCTGGGTCTTTGTCAGATGATATCATATGGAAATATGTTGCCCAAACTGCCCTCCTCATGATATCTACACTTGTATTAGTATGACTTCTCAGGGCCCTTCCATAACATCCTTGAATGTATTCAATGAGCTTTTGTGTTAGGAGATTTCTTCCAGAAAGCAAGCTCATTTTCCTGAGCTTTCCAGTTTTAGTCATCGTTATCTCACTCAACTCTTTCTTTAGCTTCATCAAGCGATAACCCATCCTCTTCTCCGCATGGTTTATACATTCTTGTTTGCTTACTTTAACACTGATATATGGGCCTTCTCCATTATTCAGTTGACATACAGCTTTATAAGCACTCGAGTCTCCGTCGCTTACAAATCTTGCATACCGGAAACCAAGATTTTCTGATCGAGACCATGTCATGACGTTTTTCCTTATTCTCAGAGCACGTTTTACAATAGTTACTGATCACTTCAAAATCTATTACTGTACCTGTAAATACTTCAATAACAAAACCAACCCCCACATGTGACTTATGCCCACGAGTAAGCCAGGTGCCGTCAAAAGACACATCAATGTTTATAACATTATTTTCGTCTGGCACTGCTCCAAGTTTCTTTACATAAAAATCATATACAAACTTATGAGCCTTAGCCTGCATTTTCATGAAATGTTTTTTATTGCATTTGAATATATATTTGCTGTATCTATTATATGATCCAGCACTAAGTGGATCACCACCAATCAAACCTCCCATTTTTCTTAGCCCTGCACGACCAGTGCCATTGTTCAATGAAAGAAAAACTTCTCGCAAATTATTGTGTGTGTATTGTTGATGCTTTTTTCCTTTTCCATATAATTTTGGTGGAACTTGGTTTAGTACTCTATTACACGAATTACACACAACTTCAAAGGTAGTATCCCATCTGTCCTTCTTGGTGACTATTTCTAAGCTATTTTTTTTACATTTTCTCTTTGGACATTTTAATACACTTACTAATGCTTTTAGCTGTTCATTACTTATGCAATGAATATCATCATATTCCTTTGTCTGATTTTCCTCATCCTCGTCTATTGACATCAGCTGAGATCGAATTTCTGGAGGAGGAAGGCGGCAATCACCATTCAAAGTAGGCCCTGATGATGATGATGATGATGATGATGATGATGATGATGCAGTAACTTCCTCACAGACAGATTCCTGAACAATATCTTCCATTTGGCCTATTTGCTCTTGTTCACTTGGTAATGACGAATCACTAACATTTGGGTCACGCGGCACCAACATCACTTCACTATCGCCGCCATGCGTCTCATGACTGTCCTCACTCTTGACTGCTTTATGCTTATTTGCCCACCTAAAATGAGATGCCACTGTCATATTTTTCCTTCTGGCAGCTAAGGTACTTCTTCTCAGTTTGGGCATTGTGGAAAGTTAGTCAAGAACCCGGTATTTGAAAACTCGGAGGGTAAACACAAAACAACTCAGAGGGTAAACAAAACCACACAGAGTAAACAAAAGCTTCGTGACACTTCCGTTTCACGAGGAGCACTGAAATGATAGATTAGTCATTGTTCTAGCTGCTGTGTGATTTACAGATATGATACATTGCTGCCAAATGTACGAATATATAAAAAAAATAATTGAAAAAATTGGCGTCTCTATGCAAAAGCAATGCACAAGACGAACCTACATCGTCTGCATTAGCAGACGATGCAGTTAGGGTGACATCACCATTTAAAAACCGATATATCTTCTTTATATATAAGAATTATTGCCTGAAACTTCTTGAGGACATGTACGACATGTTTGCGCATAGATACAAGTAATATCTCGATTTTCGGTATCTGAAAGTTTTTATGTGTATACCCATGGTGGACTGCTACCTTAAACATATCAGTAACCCTGTCACCTGGCATAAATATATATTTAACAAGTCAGAGCAGGTTTTTATTAAAAAGCAACTCTGTGCTGTCCGAGGTGTATAAATGTTTAAACATGTCAGTAACCATGTCACCTGGCACAAGTATATATTTAACAAGTCTGAACAGGTTTTTATTAAATAGCATGTCTATACTATCCAAGGTGTATACATGTTTAAACATGTCATAAACAAAGTCACCTGGCAAAAGTATATATCTAACAAGTCTAACCAGGTTTTTATTAAAAAGCAACTGTATGCTATTTGCAGTATATACATGTTTCAACATGTCAGTAACCATGTAACTTGGCACAAGTATATGTCTAATAAGTCTTAACAAGTTTTTATTAAAAAGAGAGTCTATACTATCCAAGCGGTATACATGATTAAACATGAGTAACCATATCATCTGGCACAAGTATATATCTAACAAGTCTGAACAGGTTTTTATTAAAAAGTATCTCTATGCTATCCAGCTTGTATAAATGTTTCAACATGTCAGTAACCATGTCACCTGGCACAATTATATATCTAATGTCTAAAAAGTCTGAATAGGTTTCTTTGAAAAAAAAAATTCTATGTTATCCAGAGTGAATACATGTTTAAACATCTCAGTAACCAAGTCATCTGACACAAGAATATATCTAACAAATCTGAACAGGTTTTTATTAAAAAGCAACTCCATGCTATCTACAGTTTATAAATGTTTCAATATATCAGTAACCAAGTCCCCTGGCACAAGAATATAGCTAAAAAGTCTGAACAGGTTTTTATTAAAAATCAACTCTATGCTATCCACAGTTTATACATGTTTAAACATGTCAGTAACGATGTAACCTGGCACAAGTATATATCTATCAATTCTGAACAGGTTTTTATTATAAAGCAACGCTATGCCATCCACAGTTTATACATGTTTAAACATGTCAGTAACTATGTAACCTGGCACAATTATATATTTAACAAGTCTGAACAGGTTTTTATTAAAAAGCAAGTCTTTGCTATCCAAGATGTATACATGATTAAACATGTCAGTAACCATGTCACATGGCACAAGTATGTATCTGAAAAGTCTGAATAGGTTTTCATTAAAAAGCAACTCTATGCTACCCACAGTGTATACATTTTTAAACATGTCAGCAACCATATAACCAGGCACAAGTATATATGTAACAAGTCTGAACAAGTTTTTATTAAAAACCAATTCTATGTTATCTGCAGTGTATACATGTTTAAACATGTCAATAACCAAGTTACCTAATACACATATATATCTAGCAATACTGAACAGGTTTTTGTTAAAAAGCAACTCTTTGCTAACCACATTGTATACATGTTTAAACATGTTGGTAAGCAAATCACCTGGCACAAGCATATATCTAACAAGTCTAAACATGTTTCAATTAAAAAGCAACTCTTTGCTATCCAGATTGTATATATGTTTCAACATGTCAGTAATTATATCACCTTGGACAAGAATATATCTAAAAACTCTGAACAGTCTTTTATTAAAAAGCAACTCTATGCTACCTACAGTGTATAAATGTCTAAACATGTCAGTAACCATGTAACCTAGCACAAGTATATACCTGACAAGTCTGAAAAGGTTTTTATTAAAAAGCAACTGTCTGCTAACCAAATTGTATACATGTTTAAACATGTCAGTAAGCAATTCACCTGGTACAAGTGTATATCTAACAACTCCAAACATGTTTTTATTAAAAAGCAACTGTATGTCATTTGCAATATATACATGTTTAAACATGTAAGTAACCATGTTACCAGGCACAAGTATACATCTAACAATTCGGAATAGGTTTTTATTAAAAAGCAACTGTATGCTATCTGCAGTGCATACATGTTTAAACATATCAGTAACCAAGTCACGTGGCACTAGTATATATCTAACAAGTCTGAACAGGTTTTTATTAAAAAGCAACTCTATGCTATACACAGTTTATACATGTTTAAACATGTCAGTAACTATGTAACCTAGCACAAGTATATATCTAACAAGTCTGAACAGGTTTTTATTTAAAATCAAGTCTATACTATCCAAGGTGTATACATGATTAAACATGTCAGTAACCATGTCACCAGGCACAAGTATATATCTAGCAAGTCTGAACAGGTTTTTATTAAAAAGCATCTCTATGTTATCCAGAATTTATACATGTTTACACATGTCAGGAATCAAGTCACCTTTCACTAGTATACTCGTATATCTAAGAAGTCTGAACAGGTTTTCATTGAAAAACAACACTGCTATCCAGATTGTATAAATGTTTCAACATATCAGTAACCTTGTTACCTGGCACAAGTATATATCTAAAAAGTCTGAATAGGTTTCTTTGAAAAAAAAATTCTATGCTATCCAGAGTGTATACAGTACATGTTTAAACATCTCAGTGGCCAAGTAACCTGGCACAAGAATATATCTAATAAGTCTAAACAGGTTTTTATTAAAAAGCAACTCCATGCTATATACAGTGTATACATGTTTAAACATGTCAGTAACAAAGCCTCGTAGTACAAGAATATATCTAACAATTCTGAACAGGTCTTTATTAAAAAGCAACTCCATGCTACCTACAGTTTACACATGTTCCAACACGTCAGTAACCACGTCACAAGGCACAAGTATATATCTAACAATTCTGAACAGGTTTTTATTAAAAGGCAACTCTATGCTATCCAGGGTTTATACATGTTTAAACATATCAGTAACCACGTCACCAGGCACAAGTATATAGCTAACAAGTATGAACAGGTTTTTATTAAAAAAGCAACTCTATGCTGTCTGCAGTGTATAGATGGATAAACATGTCATTCTTTGTACAAACATGTCAGTCGCCATGTCACATAACACAATTATATAGATAAACAAGTCTGAATGGTTTTTTTTAAAAAGCAACTCTATGCTATCCAGAGTTTATATATGTTTAAACATATCAGTCACCGAGTCACCTGGTACAAGTATATACCTAAAAATTCTGAACAGGTTTTCATTAAATACAACTCTACGCTATCTAGAGTTTATACATATTTAAACATGGATAGCAAAGAGTTGCTTTTTAATAAAAACCTATTCAGAATTGTTAGATATATAACTGTGCATCTTGACGTCGTTACTGACATGTTGAAACATGTATAAACTGTAGGTAGCATGGCTTTGATTTTTGATAAAGACCTTTTGAGATTTGTTTGATATATTCTTGTGCAATGTGACTTTGTCACTGACATGTGTAAACATGTATACACTGTAGATAGCATGGATTTGCTTTTAATAAAAACCTGTTTAGACTTGTTAGATATATTCTTGCGTCTGGTGACTTGGTTACTGAGATGTTTAAACATGTATACACTCTTCATAGCTTAGAATTTTTTTTCAAGGAAACCTATTCAGAATTTTTAGATATATACTTGTGCCAGGTGACATGTTTAACGACATGTTGAAATATTTATACAATCTGGAAAGCAAAGAGTTTTTTTTCAATAAAAACCTGCTCAGACTTCTTAGAAATACTATTGATAGGTGACTTCCTTGCTGACATATTTATACATGTATAAATTCTGGAGAGCATAGAGATGCTTTTTAATAAAAACCTGTTCAGACTTGTTAGATATTACTTGTGCCAGGTGACATGGATACTGACATGTTTAATGATGTATACACCTTGGATAGCATAGACTTGCTTTTAAATAAAAAACCTGTTCAGACTGGTTAAATATATACTTGCGCCAAGTGACATGGTTACTGACATGTTTAAACATGTTAAAACTCTGAATAGAATATAGTCCTTTTTAATAAAAACCCCTTCAGACTTGTTAGATATATTCTTGTGCAAGGTTACATGGTTACTGACATGTTTAAACATGTATAAACTGTGGAAAGCACAGAGTTGCTTTTTAATAAAAACCTTTTCAGACTTAATAGATATATACTTATGCCATGTGACTTGATTACTGATATGTTTAAATATGTAAGCACTGCAGATAGCATACAATTGCTTTTTAATAAAAACCTGTTCAGAATTGTTAGATATATACTTGTTCCACGTTACATGGTTACTGACATGTTTAAGCATGTATATATTGCAAATAACATACAGTTGCTTTTTAATAAAAACATGTTCACAGTTGTTAGATATACACTTGTGCTAGGTGAATTGCTTACCGACAAGTTTAAACATGTATACAGTCTGGTTAGCAGAGAGTAGCTTTTTAATAAAAACCTGTTCAGGGATGTTAGATATATACTTATGGCAGGTGACATGGTTACTGACATGTTTAGACATGTATACATTGTAGGTAGCATAGAGTTACTTTTTAATAAAAATCTGTTCAGACTTGTTAGATATACACTTGTGCCAGGTGACTTGGTTACTGACATGCTGAAACATGTATAAACTGTGGGTAGTATGCAGTTGATTTTTAATAAAAACCTATTTAGAGTTTTTAGATATATTCTTGCCCAAGGTGACATGGTTACTGACATGTTGAAACATATATTCAATCATGATCGCAGAGTTGTTTTTTAATGAAAACATGTTCAGAATTATTAGCTGTATACTTGTGCCATGTGAATTACTTACTAACATGTTTAAGCATGTATATAATGTGGTTAGCAAAGAGTTGCTTTTTAAGAAAAACCTGTCCAGTATTGTTACATATATACTTGTGCCAGGTGACATGGTCACTGACGTGTTTAAACATGTATACACTCTCAGCAGCATAGAGTTGCTTTTTAATAAAAACCTGTTCTGACTTGTTAGGTATATACTTGTGCCAGGTGACACAGTGACTGGCATGTTTAAACATATAAACTCTTTATAGCATAGATTTGCTATTTAATAAAGACATGTTCAGACATGTTAGATATATACTTGTGTCAGGTGACATATTGACTGACATGTTTAAACAAAGAATGACATGTTTAACCATGTAACACTGCAGACAGCATAGACTTGCTTTTTAATAAAAACATGTTCAGACTTATTAGGTATATACTTGTGCCAGGATTGCATAGAATTTTTTTTCGAAGAAACAGATCCAGACTTTTTAGATATATACTTGTGCCAGGTGACATGGTTACTGACATGTTGAAACATTTATACAATCTGGATAGCAACGAATTGCTTTTCAATAGAAACCTGTTCACACTTCTTAGATATATACTAGTGGCAGGTGACTTGCTTGCTGACATGTTTAAACATTAATAAATTCTAGATAGCATAGAGATAATTTTTCATAAAAATCTGTTCAGACTTGTTGGATATATACTTGTGCCAGGTGACATGGTTACTGACATGTTGAAACATTCATATAGTGTGATAGTTCAGAGATACTTTTTTAATAAAAACATGTTCAGACTTGTTAGATATATACATGTGCCAGGTTACATGGTTACCGACATGTTTAATCATGTATGCACCTTGAATAGCATAGTCTTGCTTTTCATTAAAAACCTGTTCAGATTTGTTAAATATATACTTGTGCCAGGTGACATGGTTACCTACATATTTAAACAATTATAAACTCTTAATAGAATAGAGTCCTTTTAAATAAAACCCCTTCAGATTTATTACATATATTCTGTGACAGGTTACATGGTTACAGACATGTTTGAACATGTATGCACTGCAGATAGCATACAGTGGCTTTTTAATAAAAACCTGTTGAGAATTGTTAGATATATACTTGTGCCAGGTGTCATGGTTACTAACATGTTTAAACATGTATTTACTGCAAATAGCCTAGAGTTGCTTTTTAATAATAACCTGTTCGGACTTGTTAGATATATTCCTGTGCCATTTGACTTCGTCTCTGGCATGTTTAAACATGTACAATTTCTGGATAGCATAGAGTTGCTTTTTAATAAATTCCTGTTCAGACTTGTTAAATATATTCTTGTGCCAGATGACATGGTTATTGACATGTTTAAACATGTATAAACTCTGGATAGCATAGAGTTGCATTGTAATCAAAACCTCTTCAGACTTCTTAGATTTTCTTGTGCCATGTATCATGAAGACTTACATGTTTAACCATGTACACACTGCTGATAGCATAGAGTTGCTTTTTAATAAAAACCTGTCAAGACTTGCTAGATATATACTTGTGCCAGGTGATATGGTTACTGACATGTTTAAACATGTATAAACTCTGGCTAGCATACAGTTTTTATTAAAAAGCAACTCATTGCTAACCAGATTGTATACATGTTTAAACATGTCACTAAGCAAGTCACCTGGCACAAGTATATCTCTAACAAGTCTGAACATCTTTTTATTAAAAAGAAACTCTTTATTATCCAGATTGTATATATATTTCAACAAGTCCGTAACCATGTCACCAGGCACAAGTAAATATCGAAAAACTCCTAATAGGTTTGTTTTCTAAAAAGGCATTTGTAAACTAACCAGAATGTCACCTGTCAAAAGTATATATCTAACAAGTCTTAACAGGTTTTTATCAAAAAGCAACTCTATGCTATCAGCAGTGTATACATGGTTATAAACATGTAAGTATATCTAAGAAGTCTGAAGATGTTTTTATTACAATGCAACTCTATGCTATCCAGAGTTTACACATATTTAAACATGTCAATAACCATGTCACCTGGCACAATTATATATTTAACAAGTCTGAACAGGTTTTTATTAAAAAGAAAATCTATGCCATCCAAGGTGTATACATGTTTAAACTTGTCAGGAACCAAGTCACCTGGCACAAGCCTATATCTAACAAGTCAGAACAGGTTATTATTAAAAAGATACTGTATGCTATTTGCAGCATATACATGTTTAAACATATCAGTAACCATTTATCCTTTACAAGTATATATCTAACAATTCTGAAAAGGTTTTTATTAAAACGCAACTCTGTGCTATCCACAGTTTATACATGTTTAAACATGTCAGTAACCATGTAACCTGGCACAGAATATATCTAACATGTCTGAAGGGGCTTTTATTTAAAATTACTCTATTCTATTAAGAGTTTATACATATTTAAACATGTATATATTTAACAAATCTGAACAGGTTTTTAATAAAAAGCAAGTCTGTACTATCCAAGGTGCATACATGATTAAACGTGTCAGTAACCATGTCACCTGGCACATGTATGTATCTAACAAGTCTGAACAGGTTTTTATTAAAAAGTATATTTATGCTATCATATTGTATAAATGTTTCAACATGTCAGTAACCATGTCACTTGGCACAACTATATATCTAATATCTGAAAAGTCTAAATAGGTGTCTTTGAAAGAAAAAATCTATGCTATCCAGAGTGAATACATGTTTAAACATCTCAGTAACCAAGTCACCTGGCACTAGAATATATCTAACACATCTGAATAGGTTTTTATTAAAAAGCAACTCCATGATATGTACATTTTATAAATGGTTCAACTTGCCAATAACAAAGTCACAAGGAATAAGTATATATCTAACAATTCTGAACAGGCTTTTATTAAAAAGGAACTGTATGCTGTCTGCAGTGAATACATGTTTAACCATGTCATTAACCAAAACACCTGGCAGAAGTATATATCTAACAAGTCTGAACAGGTTTTTATGAAAAAGCAACTCTATGCTATCCACAGTTTATAGATGTCAAAACATGTCCATAACCATGTAACATGGCACAAGAATATATCTAACAAGTCTGAAAGATTTTTATTAAAAAGGACTATATTCTATCCAGAGTTTATACATGTTTAAACATGTCAGTAACCATGTCACTTAGCACAAGGATATATTTAACAAGTCTGAACTGGATTTTGTTAACAAGCAACTCTATGGTATCCAGAGTTTATATATGTTTAAGCATATCAGTCACCGTGTCACTAGGCACAAGTATATACCTAAGAAGTCTGAACGGGTTTTTGTTAAAAAGCAACTGTATGCTATTTGCAGAATATACATTTTTAAACATTTCAGTAACCATGTAACCTGGCACAAGTATATATCTAACAATTCTGAACAGGTTTTAATGAAAAAGCAACTGTATGCTACCTGCAGTGCAGACATGTTTAAACATGTCAGTAAACAAGTCACCAGGCACAAGTATATACCTAACAAGTCTTAACAGGTGTTTCCTAAAATCATCTCTATGCTATCCAGAATTTATACATGTTTGAACATGTCACCAAGCAAGTCACCTGGCACTAGTATATATCTAAGAAATCTAAACAGGGTTTTATTGAAAAGCAACTCTTTGACATTCAGACTGTATAAATGTTTCAACAAGTCAGTAACTATGTCACCTGGCACAAGTATATATTTAACAAATCTGAACAGGTTTTTAATAAAAAGCAAATCTATTCTATCCAAGGTGTATACATGATTAAACATGTCAGTAACGATGTCACCGGGCACATGTATATATCTAACAAGTCTGAATAAGTTTTTATTAAAAAGTATATCTAAGCTGTCAGATTGTATAAATGTTTCAACATGTCAATAACCATGCCACCTGTCACACGTATATATCTAATATCTAAAAAGTCTGAATAGGTTTCTTTGAAAAAAAATTCTATGCTATCCAGGCTTAATACATGTTTAAACATCTTAGTGACCAAGTCACCTGGAACTAGAATAATAAAAAGCAACTCCATGCTATGTACAGCTTATAAATGTTTCAACTTGCCAATAACAAAGTCACAAGGCACAAGTATATATCTAACAATTCTGAACAGGTTTTATTAAAAAGCAACTGTATGCTGTCTGCAGTGCATACATGTTTAACCATGTCAGTAACCAAATCACCTGGCACTGGAATATATCTAACAAGTTTGAACAGGTTTTTATTAAAAAACAACTCTATGCTATCCACAGTTTATACATGTTTAAACATGTCAGTAACCATGTAACGTGGCACAAGAATATATCTAACAAGTCTGAAAGTTTTTTATTAAAAAGGACCCTATTCTATCCAGAGTTTATATATGTTTAAACATGTCTGTAACCATGTCACCTGTCACAAGGATATATTTAACAATTCTGAACAGGTTTTTTGTTAAAAAGCAAATCTATACTATCCAAGGTGTATACATGATTAAACATACTAATCATGTCACCTGACACAAGTCTGAACAGGATTTTGTTAAAAAGGAACTCTATGCTATCGAGAGTTTATATATGTTTAAACATATCAGTCACTGTGTCACCAGGCACAAGTATATACCTAAGAAGTTTGAACAGGTTTTTATTAAAAAGCAGCTTTATGCTATCCAGAGTTTATACATGTTTGAACATGTCAGTCACCATGTCACCTTGCACAAGTATATATCTAACAAGTCTGAACAGGTTTTTATTAAAAAGCAACTTTATGCTATTTGCAGTATATACATGTTTAAACATTTCAGTGACCATGTAACCTCTCAGAAGTATATATCTAACAATTCTGAAAAGGTTTTTATTAAAAAGCAACCGTTTGCTATCTGTAGTGCAGACATGTTTAAACATGTCAGTAACAAAGTCACCTGGTATAAGTATATATGTAACAAGTCTAAACTGGTTTTTATTAAAAAGCAATTCTATGCTATTCTTAGTTTATACATGATTAAACATGTCTGTAAGCATGTTACCTGGCTCAAGTATATATCTAAGAAGTCTGAACAGGTTTTTATTAAAAAACAATCTCTATGCTATCTAGAATTTATAAATGTTTAAACATGTCAGTAAGCAAGTCACTGCCACTAGTATATATCTAAGAAATCTGAACAGTTTTTTTATTGAAAAGCAATTAGTTGCTATCCAGATTGTATAAATGTTTCAACATGTCAGTAACCATGTCACCTGGCACAAGTATATATCTAAAAAGTCTGGATAGGTGTCTTGAAAAGATCCTAAGCAATCCTGGCACAAGTATATATCTAACAAGTCTGAACATGTTTTTATTAAAAGCAACTCTATGTTGTCTGCAATGTTACATGGTTAACCCAATAGCTGTTTTCTATGAGAAGCGGCTTTGGTGCCCCCAGCTGTCAGTGCGCCCCGCAAAAATTTACGCTACCCAGACTGTCAGCAAAAAGTAAAAACCACAACATGGCAACTACAATCCCGGCCGCGCTATCTTTTGAGGGCTGGAGAGCTACGTTTGCTTTCTTTTTTTTATCAGTTTCTGTATCTTATTCAATATATTTTAACCCATATAAGAGTATTATCGCATATAAGGCCGTTTCCCTTTCACAACTGTCACGTATTTATACATCTGCTCTTTCCAGCCATGATAATAACAGCAATTTATCCCTTGGGTATAGGATTACCAGCGTGGCGACATTTGGAAAATAGCATTCTCTTAGGACCGACACACATGCATTGTTTCATGTATGGAAGTTTATTTGTTGTGTATGAAAATCTTTCTTTTTAAAGTTCTAGAATTTATAAATAAGAGGTTCAACAATTAATCATTCGAATTATAGTTGTTACTAATCATCAGAATTTTATTTGACAAGCCACATAATGGTGTATATTAGAGCTGTTTCCAAAAGATCTTGTATTTTTAGTCTGTATAATCCAAACTTTTGGCTAAACCTAGGTTCCTGTTATGAATTCTACATCATCCACGATGCATATCTGTTTTCTAAACAAAAAATATCAGATAAAAGTAAACTGTATGGAATTACCAAGTCATATTATACACACACACACACATATATACATACACACACACACACACACACACACACACACACACACATATATATATATATATATATATATATATATATATATATATATATATATATATATATATATATATATATTCATGATGTTGCCTTGTAATATGTATATCCTCCTATAATTTTGACATATTTACTTTTTTCATGTGTTATGTTTAATGATAATGATCGTTGAAGTGTCATATTTAGTTTGGCATCAGATCTCAAAAGAACTTGATTAAGTTACTTGATAGCGTAATTTAGAATTGTTATTATAATTTTAATAGTAATGTAATTTAGAACGAATATCTTTCTTGGTAAAAGCGTAGTATGTGAACACGTGTGTGTGTGTCCACCAGGGCTTGTTTCATTTCAGTTGTCATCAGTTGAGATAAGAGGGAAAGCTTTGTTTTGGGTTAGCGATGACAGGTTTGCAAAATAAACGCCGATTCGTCCCATACGGGCTCAAGACGAGTGATTTCATGTTGTTACATGCGTTGTTCAAGTCACGTATGCCACTTGGAGAGAAAGAATACATGTCCTGATCAATTACGTCATGTTTTGTAAGATTGCATTCAAAACGTTTTGATGGGATGACGTCATTTTCCTTCTAGAAGCTTCTTCTTTAGTATCTCGCACCCAAAATGCTTTAATGACGTCACTTCCCTGCTTCTAGAAGCTTCTTTAGTATCTCGCACCCAAAATGCTTTAATGACATCACGTAATTGTTTCACTGTTACTGGAATCCTAAAATCTATTTCATTCTGATTTCTGAGACCAGTCGAGTTGGTTCTCCTCTCTCTCTCTCTCATTCCTAATTAGGAAGAGATTACTTTTAACGTAATTTTTTGTGGTCACTTTTAACATTAACTTTTGAGATCTGAATTTAGCAAAGTTATTTAGTTCGTAACGGCGCCTGGTAAAAAAGTGTGTATTGTGTAACGCAGCTGTAGCAAGTGATTTACAGAGGTTTTCACAAGTTTGTGTAAGGTAACGTGAATTTTACTTATAATACCATGGTATGATAAGTTAGGAAGTTGTGGTATGATAAGTTAGGAAATTTTGAACAAGTGAAATCATTATTAATAAATCTTATGTGTATTTTTGTGTGTTTTTCTATATACAATTTCTTTATATTTTTACATTTTTTATGTTTGTGATGTAACATTTATTTACATAGCATTGTAAATATTTCTTAGTAATTTAACATTGCATACTTAATTTAACATTGCATACTTAATTTAACATTGCGTACTTAATTTAACATTGCATACTTGATTTCATTTATTGAGATTTTCTTTTTAAATCTTGAGTAATTCTTGATAGTTTAAATTTTGCTTGATTAATTTAAATTCTTGATAACATTTTTGTGAATTAGATTTGTTTCATAATTTAATTCAAGAATTCATTGAGTTTTGTGTTATTTTCAACTAATAGTAAATTTTTCAGATTGTGAATTCTAAATAATTGTGAATTTTAATTATAAACTTTGAATCTGAAAATAAATGTTTGTATTTAACATTTTTAGAAAAACAGTGTTTCATTTATTGACCATCAGGGAATAGGATTGATTGTGTGTGCATAAGGCAAAGTGATAAACATGTTTTGTTCTTTTAGTTTTGCTAAAGTGAATTAAGACCAGGGAAACAGTTAGAGTTTTTTGATGGAGTGATGCCCTTTTACTCTAGAAGATTTCTAGTTTAATTTTTGATACCTCACACATATTCTGATAGACTTAGTTTGATTTTTTCAAGTGATAAATAAGTTTTTTCTTAAGGGATCACTGTTACCTTTAGAGTACTCAGTCGTAATAATTAATGTTATGAGAGTTCAGGTATCTGGCTGAAGTGAGGTATATTTTTGAATCTTGAGATTAGTTGTGTAGTAACAAGGTACTTGATACGCATCGTGACCTTATAATATATATATATATATATATATATATATATATATATATATATATATATATATATATATATATATATATATATATATGTCAAAGGCATATTCAGGTATCCTTGGAAATTAATGATCAGTTGTTGTTTTCATATCTCCTTTTCTTCTTTCCACCTGCATCGAGTTTGGTGGGTGGAACCATTCGAACATTAGTTTGCGAATGGTGCCTCGGATTATCTCCAGTCCTTTTGACCGAATCCAATTCCTTGTTTCACGGACAATGGCGGATTTAGTGATCTCCCTTTTGTACAGGCAGCTTAAACGACTTTTACTTTCCCCATGAATTTTGACCGTCGACAAGGGAATTCCGAAGTGGCCATCATCAAAGAAAGAAGGAACCGGAATCTTTCAAAAGGACTCGTTATAATTCCAGGCCCTAACATCAAGCCCATCAAATTCGCCGTGGGTGGGAGGTAACTTGAGCCGTACACAACAGCCGATCATTTCAGTCAATACCACCTCATTCGCTACCTTACAAATGTCTATATTTGCCAGTTATCAATATCATAGTCAAACCAAAATGACCACGAACATGTAGTACGTTTTAGACGTTGCCACTTTTCCCAGATTTGATTCATAAAACCTTGACCTAAGTTTGGATATCGCGTAGATATGGCAGTTTTCGAAAAACAATGTAAGAGAGCAATTTAACATTTAGGTCAAACAAACTTAGTTCTTAAAAAGAACACTTTTAATTTACAATTAAATTAACAATTGTAACTACATTAATAGTGGGGACTGGCGACTAGGATGATCCTGGTACAGCAGTCATAGACGTTGAAAACTTAGCGCGGACGTCCTCTCTCCGTTAGAGAACCTGCATTTCGGCCCGCACTATTGCCCCTTAACTTTCGAATGCACGGGTTACAATATAAATATGTAAAATATAATAAGTAAATTTCCTAAACAATTTCTTGAAAGTTATGAAATGTTACGCAGATATCAATAGTTATATCCCCGCTGGAAACCTCAAATTTACTAATGTTCGAACTTAATTTTAGCCCATTATCGTAGATTACAAAAATTTAAGAATTTAAGACTAAACATGAGACCATTCCGATTTTATTGTAAATATGGGTTTGGTTGCAAGACTTTGGTTATGAATACCGTAACTAAAATTAAAAGTTTACGAAGCAAATGCACCTCACTTATAGCAAACTTTACCTCAACTGTTAGCCAGTCCTTTAGGTCCATAATAAAGTGTTGACAAAGGTAGCGGTGTTGATGGAAGTTAATATTCCACCTCTTGAGTAGTGGATGGTGAAGACGGTGATGAGCATCCCAGAGAGGTTACGTCCAGAGCCACGGTCCCCCAATTAACGTGAGCCAGCCATTGTCACTTGGCTGTAAAAAATTTCTTTTACGGAGCAGACAGCTTGCTTCTGCCTACCCTCTCTCTCCTTCCTCCGTTTTTTTTCTCTTCAGGTCGCTCACTTCCGACGATGGTTTTTCAGCCTTGCGATAAGTGGGGAACAACCTGAACAACCTGCCAAAACTTAAATGACATGGCTCAAGAATGGCTTGTTTCTCCTACATTGTCCCAAGAGGCAATTCGTATGTTTGCAAGTAAATGCATTTGCTTTTAACTAAGAAACAAACTATTCCCGAGCAGGAGAATTAATTAAATATTTAAAAATTACCACAACCAAACTCATTAATACCAATAATTGCGCATTAATGCGCATTTTTCTACACTCCCACGAGGGGATTCAATTTTCAAAGAAAAATTGAATGGAAAAAATGTATTAGGTTAGATAATCGTCAAACAATTTCTTTACTTTCTCTCTCCCAATCATGGCAGCCCGCCTCTTGGGTTTTTCCTTTCCCACTTCTTCCTTACCCTGTTTACCAACATCTTGTGACTGCGCCTTATCAACAAGTTTATCCTCAAATTCCCTTCTATAAAGCAATGGAATCAAACAGGAAACGTGCCTTTTAGTCTCTTCCCTACTTTTTCCTTTGAGCACAGTTGCACCAGTTACTTCCCCCAAAGAATTAAGTTTTATCTCTTTAACTATACCCATTGGAAAATTAGTAGGTTTAAGCAAGGGTTCTTTAATGAGAACAATGTCTCCAACTTCTAATAGCTTATGATTAACAGGTTGGTACCTACATCGTTTATCAGTCGCTTGGTTCATAAGCTGCACAACAAACTCCTTATTATATACTTCTATTAAACTTTCCCTAGCCTTTCTTAACTTTCTGTGACTGTCCTTCACATGGGCAATGGGAGATATGTCAGGAATCCATGTATCATCTGCCCTAGGTAAAGGATGTAGATGGGGAATAATATTTAGAGAGTTTAATTCGTGTCCTTTCACTAAAATTTCGGGTGCTATAGGAGATGGTACGGGTTCAGTCCCATCACTGCTTCGCAAATATTCTTTGAAGGCAATTGGACGACGATTTACTAAATGTACAATATTTTGAACAGCAAATTCAAAGTCTAAGTAGTCTAGGACCATATTCCTTATAGAACCTTCAATCAGTCTCTTGACCATTTTTACACATGATTCTACTAAAGATCCCAGTTCATTGTGGCCTTTATAGTATTGCTGAAAACTCAACGGTCTTATGTTGTTCTCCCTGAAGTAGGATTGAGTATCCTTATCACTTAAAAAGTTTTCCACAGTTCGAGCACCTGAAGTTAACTGTGAACCTTGGTCACTTAAACAGAGTTCAGGTACCCCAAACTCGAAACAATGCAGCTGAAAGGCTCGCAAAAAGGATGTCACCGAAAGGTCTATACATACCTTAAGATTTATGGCCCTTGACCACAAACAGGTGATACACAATATCCAAACTTTTGATTTCTTACCCATCCAATACACCCAGTAAGGTCCAAAATAATCTATGAATATGTACCTATAAGGTATGGTTGGAGGAGAAACCCTAAATTCCCTATATGGAGACTGGTTTAACTTTATAGTTCTGCCGTTAAATCTGCGGCAGTGAACACAAGCTTTCAAGACTTTCTTTACAGTAGAAAAACTACAAGGAATCCAAAACTGTTTCCTAGCCTCCGACAGGGTAGCATATACACCAGAATGTGCTAACTTTACATGAAATTTCCTAATAATCTCTTCAGTCAATTCACTGTTTTTGGACAAAAGAATGGGGAATTCATTACCATTATCTCTCCACTTGCAAAACTTACTTTTAACCCTTAGTAACCCAGATTTCTTATCAATGAATAAATTCAGCTGACTTACAATGTTGGGTATATCTCTAATTTGAGGGTTTCTTTCTTTGAAATATTTAAAAACTTCAGGAAATTTTTGTCTTTGATCATGCAGAACTATCATCTGCCATGCTTTTACGGAAATTTCATCATTACTGAAAACCTCAAGATGGTCATACTTGCCCAATTTGTTCTTCAATTTCATTTTGATATTGTTTATGAATGTCAGTACATATTTGTAGACAGAAATCATGTGAAGCCAACTGGAACTTTCAACTGCTGTATTAAAGAGATCTCCCATCTCTGGCTCTGTCACAGTCCTTATTTCACACTGGCCCTCTGAAACTTCAAGTACGTTGGTTAAAGGATTTGGGATTGTTAAATCCATGCTGTCAACTTCTAGGACACCCTGAAGGAAATCAGGTCCTGTGAAGAAATTTGATTTTATCAACCTCTTATAAGACATGGACCTGGTAGTACAATCTGCAGGATTTATTATACCTGTACAAAATTTAAAAGTAACTGGGACAGTCTCACATAAATTCTCGATTCGGTGCAATCTGTTCATGACAAAAATATTTAATTTTCTTAATTTATCAAACTTATTTGTTCGAGAATTTAGCCAACTCAGTGCAACTGCACTATCTGAGAATACTACTAATTTTGTAATGTTAATGGGAGACACATTCTCTGAACCACTAAGTTCCTTATAAATATCAACAACAGTTTCTGTACCCAGTAAAAGAGATTGAAATTCAAGAGAAGGGATGGATTTCAGTTCCAATTGGCGTCCAATTAACCTATTTTTTGAAAGCAGGAAACTTACCTCCTTTGTTCTCAAGTTCTTAAGGAAGAGTACAACTCCATAAATGAGTTTGCTAGAATCACAAAAAGCAATCAGTTGGAAAGTATCATTTCTACGACCAACAAATCTCTTGACTGCAATTTCAGGAACACAATTTACTTGCTTGCAAATATTAATCCACTCTCTTAATTCATCATCCGACAGTCTATCGTCCCATCCAACTTCTTTCTTGCATTGTAGTGAATGCATAAAGAGTCGAGCCCTGTTTAATAATGGACCATAAAATGAGAAAACATCAAAATTGGCTGCAATTGAACTTAAAATCTGTCTTTTGGTTGTTGCATCCCTGTCAAGTACCAGCTTTCTTGTCAAAAGAGTATCGCTGCTTCTGTCCCAAATCAAGCCAAGCAGTTTAACCCTAGGAGGAGTCTTTAACTTGCCGTCATCTATATATTGCTGCAGAGAGTCATCATTAGTTATAAATTGCTGTAATTCAAATTGATAAGGAGAAAATATACTTCCAAGTTTCTCATAGGCCCATTTCAACTTGACAGCATCATTGGTAGTGTAGGCTAGGTTGTCCATATAAGCTAAGTTATACAACTCTTTCTTCAATTCCTTAACATCAATATCATCCCCTTGGACCTCTAACATCAAAATCTTAAAAAGTGCTAACATTAATAAAGCTGGACTACATGGTAAACCGAATGGAAGCCTACAATGTTTATAAACAACTAAGGAATAGTCTCCTTTAGATACATTTCTATACCAATAAAAGAGTAGCCTACTTTGATCTGAAGGCCCCAACCTAATCATTAGAAAAGCCTTTTTAATATCAAAACAAATTAATTTTTCATTAAATCTTAACTGTAAAATAGAAGTAGAAATCTTCTTATTCAAACAAGGACCTGCAAAAATTGCTTGATTATGAGATAGTGTTACAGGCTTACTTGGGTCAGATTCACACAAATTAGACAAAAATACATTTCGACATTTTGTCGACTCTCTGTCCATCTTAAACACAGGCATGTGAGGTAGAAAGCTATGATGGGGGTTATCCTCCAAGAATTGCTCTAGATTAGATACTCTCTCTATAATGCCTAGCTGTTCCTGCTCTTTAAAAACCTCATCAATCATTTGTAAAGCATTATCCTTTTTACTAAATTTCTTAAAATTTGATTTTAATATTGCTTTTGACAAACCTTGATTCTTACCAAGCAAATGAGCTACTTTCCCATTCCATAACAGAGGCATAACTAACCTTCCATCACTATCTCTGACTGTATTTTCCAAAGCATATTCAACTACTTTCCTGTTCTCCTCCGTGAAGTCTTCGTTATACACGTTAGAATCACTGTTTAAAATAGTTTCTGCCCTTGAGGAAAGAATTTCCTCTGCTGCCTTCTCAAGCTCAGCTTCAACAACCTGACCCTTGTTATTTAACACAGAAATATTAACATAAGCAGGAGACTTAAACTCTTCTACAGAATCCAGGAATAATCCATCTGCATCAAGAATACCATTAACTTCAACGGAACCATCACCAATTATACCAACTTCAGAAGAATGTTTTGTCCTGTCTGGCAATAAAGCAAGATTCTTTTTATATCTTTCAATATCCCCTACTAACATCACTCCTAAGGGCGAATCCAAGTAAACCGAAGGAAAGACTTCAGAACTCCCTCCAAACAGCTCATCCCTCTGCGGTACTAAATGAGAGTTATCATTCCCCACAAGCAATTTAATATTCTCAATTTTGTCCCTAGACAGATGCAAAGTTTTGTCAGCTAATACATAGCCCTTATCCGTAAAGACTCTAGCTATATCAGAAATACCTGGCAATACTAATTTTAAATTAATGGACTTCATGGCGATAGCAGTAAAATAATTTTCATTCAACTTTACCTTATATACTACAGTAGTTAATGGCTTTGAAGAATTAATACCATTTACTACCAAGGAAAAATTAGGATCAACAACCTCAAATTGCATACTTTCAGCCCAAGCTTCCTCCACGAAAGTTACTTGGCTCCCCGAATCCTTTATACCTCTATCCCCAGAGTCATTCAACGAAAAAGAAGGCATAGCAGTTACTGGGTTACAGGAAATTCTCAAAACACCTAAATCAGACCAAGTTAAAGTAGACACAGCAGAGTTTGCGTTTGCTCTCTCGTTAAAATTCCCCTTTACCCTTTGACTACTAGTTTCGTGGTCAGAATCACTCTTAGTGTTAACATTACATTTTGGGTCGTTACGAAGTTTGCAAAGATAGCTGAAATGCCACTTGTTACAATGTCTGCATTTACTGTTAAATTTAAACCTGCAATCTTTAGTTTTATGAGAATCATAAGTACAGTTTGTACAACAATTCAACTGCTTTAGTTTCTCAATCTTACTCTGTGGAGTTACATACACCGAACATTTGAAAATTGGGTGATCAACGTCTCCTTTATCATCTGCCAAACATAAAGAACACTCCTTAACTTTAGATTTCTCAACGTTACTATCGACAGCAGAAGCTAAACAACTAAAGTTCGACTCTACCTTCGAAAGTACCTTTTTCTGTGCATTATTTCCCTGTCTTCCATTAAATTTCTTAGATATGTTTTTATATCTTTCTAAAGCAGAAAAAATATGCAAATCTATTTGCTGCAACGACGGCTTGTTAGAGCCAGTAATATTCATTAACTGATTCTTGAAACAGTCATTAAGTCCATTCCAAATGAAAAATTGCAAGACAATGTTTCGATCTATGTCTAAAGCCTCAAATTGATTACATATAATTCTCATATTACTGATAAAGTCATACGGATCACTCTGATACGCTAGCTTCAACTCTGATAACTGCTTAATAACACTGTATTGTTGAGACAAAGTATCTGCAAACGCTTTCTGCAATAATTCCTTAGCTTCTTCATACGAATGGTTACTACAGTCTAGAGAATTTACTAGCTTAAGCGAGTCCCCTGATAGCTGTCTCGTAAGAAGGGTGAATTTAACGTGAGTACTAAGATCGTACTAATCTACAGTTGCTTCAAATTCCCTCAAAAACTTTGAAATATCCTCGCCTTCTCTATTACCGAATGTCGGTAAAGGTAATTCAGGTAATTTAAGCTGTGAAACTTCCGGGCGCGAACGATCCGAAATTGACGCCTTAGTCTTTAAGAGAGAAAGACACTTATTCAAACGATCATCATAAACGAACCAAGTATCCATTTCCTCACTCACTAATTCATCGCCGTCGACGAGATCACCTGCGCTATCCCAAATTTCATTTAAAATCTCTTTATTCACCTTGTCAAGTTTCTCTTTAAGGTCAAACAACACGTTCATATGCTCCTTAGCATCACTTATAGACATCGAGGAAATAACACTTTCTATCCAATTACCCTTCTTAGTAACTTGCTGCCTTAGGGCTGCACGAAAGCTGCGTAAAACGCTCTTTGGCGGCATCTTTACCGAGAGTTTAAGGAACACAAATTTAAACTTGAATGCAATATACTGAAAACTTAATGCAATACTGAATATTTAGTGAAATACAATATACCGAAATATTAGCGAGTGACGTGACTCTGGAACGTAACCAACTCAAGGAATTTCAACACTAAACAAAACTCAAGGCAATTGGACCTCGCAACCAATCCCATCCTCGTCGCCATTTTCGAAAAAACAATATAAGAGAGCAATTTAACATTTAGGTCAAACAAACTTAGTTCTAAAAAAGAACACTTTTAATTTACAATTAAATTAACAATTGTAACTACATTAATAGTGGGGACTGGCGACTAGGATGATCCTGGTACAGCAGTCATAAACGTTGAAAACTTAGCGCGGACGTCCTCTCTCCGTTGGAGAACCTGCATTTCGGCCCGCACTATTGCCCCTTAACTTTCGAAACATCGGAAGGCCCTGTAACCCATTACATAAAACATTGAAAATTTGGAATGCACGGGTTACAATATAAATATGTAAAATATAATAAGTAAATTTACTAAACAATTTCTTGAAAGTTATGAAATGTTACGCAGATATCAATAGTTATATCCCCGCTGGAAACCTCAAATTTAATAATGTTCGAACTTAATTTTAGCCCATTATCGTAGATTACAAAAATTTAAGAATTTAAGACTAAACATGAGACCATTCCGATTTTATTGTAAATATGGGTTTGGTTGCAAGACTTTGGTTATGAATACCGTAACTAAAATTAAAAGTTTACGAAGCAAATGCACCTCACTTATAGCAAACTTTACCTCAACTGTTAGCCAGTCCTTTAGGTCCATAATAAAGTGTTGACAAAGGTAGCGGTGTTGATGGAAGTTAATATTCCACCTCTTGAGTAGTGGATGGTGAAGACGGTGATGAGCATCCCAGAGAGGTTACGTCCAGAGCCACGGTCCCCCAATTAACGTGAGCCAGCCATTGTCACTTGGCTGTAAAAAATTTCTTTTACGGAGCAGACAGCTTGCTTCTGCCTACCCTCTCTCTCCTTCCTCCGTTTTTTTTCTCTTCAGGTCGCTCACTTCCGACGATGGTTTTTCAGCCTTGCGATAAGTGGGGAACAACCTGAACAACCTGCCAAAACTTAAATGACATGGCTCAAGAATGGCTTGTTTCTCCTACATTGTCCCAAGAGGCAATTCGTATGTTTGCAAGTAAATGCATTTGCTTTTAACTAAGAAACAAACTATTCCCGAGCAGGAGAATTAATTAAATATTTAAAAATTACCACAACCAAACTCATTAATACCAATAATTGCGCATTAATGCGCATTTTTCTACAGCTTCCCTAGAGGTAGGCAGGTTTCCTGCCAGGCTGGGGAAGCGGGCCTGAGGAGGGCCTGAACCACAAGGGTGAGTGGCCCAAAGGCGCCCTTGGGAAGCCTTCCCTTGAAGGCACCCTTGACTGGGGAAGATCGTCCTCTGAGGCTGCTTCCCTGGAGGTAGGCAGGTTTTCTGCCAGGCTGGGGAAGCAAGCCTGGGGAGGGCCTGAACCACCAGGGTGAGGCAATCCATGGCGCCCTGTGGGAACCACCCCTTTAGGGTGTCTTTCTCAGGGGAAGGACCTCCTCAGATTCTCTGATGACGTCATCAAGTGAGGAGAAAAGGAAAGTAAGGAAAAATATGCTTTTTCTTCTCACGTGATAATTATGACGTCATTTCAAACGCTTTTAATAATAATAATAATAATAATAATAATAATAATAATAATAATAATAATAATAATAATAATAATAAGGCAACTGAGGGAGAGATAAATTGTGAGTGAGCATCAGCCTAACAAGTGTCAGTCTTGCATTCGTCAGTCTAACGAGTGTCTGTGAGCATTAGTTTTGCACGTGTCAGTCTAATGAGCATCAGTCTAATGAGTCAGTTTAACAAGAGTCAGTCTAATGAGAGTCCGTCTAGCAAGTGCCAGTCTAATGAGAGCCAGTCTAACAAGTCAATCTAATGAGAGTCGGTCTGACAAGCGTCAGTCTAATGAGAACCAGTCTAACAAGTGCCAGTCTAACGAGAGTAGTCTAATGAGAGTCAGTCTAACTAGTGTCTGCCTGATGAGCATCAGTCTAATGAGAGTCCATCTAACGAGTGTCAGTTTCATGAGAGCCCGTCTAACAAGTGTCAGTCTAATGAGAAAAAGTTAAGTACATCTTAGTTTAACCAGACTACTGAGCTGATTAACAGCTCTCCTAGAGGAGAGAGGGCTGGCCCGAAGGATTAGATTTACTTTTACGTGGCTAAGAACCAATTGGTTACCTAGCAACAGGACCTACAGCTTATTGTGGAATCCGAACCACATTATAGCGAGAAATTAATTTCTATCACCAGAAACAAATTCCTCTTGTTCTTCACTGGCTGGTCGGAGATTCGAACTCGCAACCAACAGAGTGGTAGCTGAGAATGGAACCCGCTCACCCAGCGAGGAACTAGTGAGTCAGTCTAACAAGTGTCAGTCTAATGAGCATCAGTCTAATGAGAGTCAGTCTAACAAGTGTCAGTTCAACAAGTGTCAGTCTAATGAGAGTCAGTCTGATGAGCATCAGTCTAAATAAAGGCAGTCTAACAAGTGTTCATTCTAACGAGAGTCAATCTAATAAGTGTCATTTAGTCTAACAAGTGTCAGTCTGATGAGAATCAGTCTAACCAGCATAAGTGAGTGTCAGTCTTGCGAGCATCAGTCTACCAAGCGTTATTCGAACGAGCATCAGTCCAACAAGCGTCATCCTTGCAAACGTCAGTCCAACGAGCGTCAGTCTTACGAGCGTCAGTGAGCATCAGTCTTGCATGAGTCAATCCAACGTGTCAGTGAGCGTCAGTCTTGCGAGCGTCAGTGAGCGTCAGTCCAGTGAGCGTCAGTGATCGTCAGTCTTGCTAGCATCAGTCCAACAAGCGTTAGTGAGCGTCAGTCCAACGAGCGTCAGGGAGCGTCAGTCTTGCGAAGATCAGTCCAACGAGCGTTAGTGAGTTTCATTCTTGTGAGTGTCAGTCTAATGAGCGTCAGTGAGCGTCAGTCTTGCAAACATCAGTCAAACGAGCATCAGGGAGTGTCAGTCTTGCTGTTATGCGGTGCACTTTTTATTTGTTATTGCGTTGCACCACATATGAATGACTCCGTTTCTGTCTGTTGACTCCACTTGATAGTAATGCAGGGGACTCAGTGAGTTCTGGTTCACAATGGTAATTGGTTTTCAGGAGGGGGTTAAGTATTTCGCCGGGCACTATTTCTTTAATTTTATTCTTAATACTAAAACTAGTTCACACGGCCAGCCACACTGGACTTAGAAATTTTTGATGTCAGAGAGGAGAGCGACACAGACCCTACCCAAATGGGTTTCAAGTTAACTCTAACTAAAAATTGATCAGAATGAACTCTGGACCTATGTTGAACAAAACTCCGCCTCTTTGAGGAAGTCTACTCTATCCTTAATGGTTCAATTTCAACTCCCACTTTTGGCAAGGACAAATCAGGTCAATTTTGCTGACCTTTTCATTTATAGTGATTCCTATAGCTCCTCCTTCCTTTCCCACATCTTGGAGGTTTGTTGTGGTTACACTTCAATTTACTTGGTCTCATGGCTCATCATTTTTTAAATTGTAAACATCGTCTCTCTCTCTCTCTCTCTCTCTCTCTCTCTCTCTCTCTCTCATAATCCCGATCAGTGAATTTCATACTTATTCACTGTAGAAATATTTTTAAATTCACTGCATAACATTGCGAGAATCGGTACAACGAGCGTCAGAGCATCAGTCTTGCGAATATCTGTCCAACGAGCATCAGTGAGCGTCAGCCTTGTGAGTGTCAGTCCAACGAGTGTTAGTGAGAGTTAGTCCAACGAGCGTTAGTGAGAGTCAGTCCAACGAGCGTCAGTTAGCGTCAATCTTGCGAGCGTCAGTTCAACGAGCGTCTGTGAGCGTCAATCTTGCGAGCGTCAGTTCAACGAGTGTCTGTGAGCATCAATCTTGCGAGCGTCAGTTCAACGAGCGTCTGTGAGCGTCAATCTTGCGAGAGCCAGTTCAACGAGCGTCTGTGAGCGTCAGTTCAACAAGTGTCAGTGAGCATCAGTCTTGCGAGCGCCAGCGAACGCTAGTGAGCGTCAGAGAGAGAGAGAGAGAGAGAGAGAGAGAGAGGTCATGGCGGGCAGGTAAGTTTTACAGGCCTCTGTGATTCTTCTTCTTCTTTTATCGGTTGATTTCCTCAGGAGGGACAAAACTCTCTCTCTCTCTCTCTCTCTCTCTCTCTCTCTCTCTCTCTCTCTCTCTCTCTCTCTCTCTCTCTCTGAGCAGCTTAGACGCAGCTTTGCTGTTTGTATTTTCATTCATAAAGTGAGGCTGAATGGTTCTGAATGGAAAATTCACATGACTCTCTATACGCAGTCTTTTGTTTTTAATTCTCCTGCTTTTGGAGCATGGATGGGGTTATATTTACATGTATGCGTCTTCATAATAGTCCTGCAGCATTATTTAGTAAACTTAAAAGTCTTCTTTGAAGGACTCTCTTTGCATTTAGCTGCATTGAACTGTTGGCCAGAAATGATATATAATATTCAAGGCGAAGCCACACACGCATACATACATACATACATACATACATACCTACATACGTACATTCACGCAGACAGCCTTTCTCCATCTCTAGAGTCTCACAAAAAGCAGTGAAGGCGAGGCGGTCGCTTTGTGGAGGTGATATAATAGTCATCATGATTTTCTCTCAGTTAAATTGAATGAAGGGAAATGAAGAAAACTCCTGCGAATGTATTTGAAATGGAGGGTAGGTGAGTGTTCCTTGTAGCGGCCTTTCCTTCCGTTTGATGACACCGCTTCCCAAACTGAGTGACATCAAATCTCTCTCTCTCTCTCTCTCTCTCTCTCTCTCTCTCTCTCTCTCTCTCTCGAAGAGAGAAAGGCTTCGGAAGGGTCTTGTCAACTTTCTCACACTGAATTGTTTATATATAATATATATATATATATATATATATATATATATATATATATATATATATATGTGTGTGTGTGTGTGTGTGTGTGTGTGTGTATCATGCCTAAGATATAACTTTATAAGAGGAATTTCTCTCTCTCTCTCTCTCTCTCCCTCCCCACCTTCACCCAGCCGCCATCTTGTCCGCCCGATTCCCTCCTCCTCTTCCTCCTCCTAGGGAGGTCTCCCTCCTGCCGCTGCCCTTCCTCCCACTCCTGTGCAGTGGTTCTCTCTCCTCCCCCAAGGGCGTCACATCCTCACTGACCCTCCCCCTTCCGCCCTCGGAGGGACTGAGTCTCCGCCTCCGCCCTCTCTGCCAATGAGTCTTCCTGACGCAGCTCTGCCTCAAGATGGCGGAGGGAGGGGGGACGGGGGAGAAGGGTTGCCAACCCCCCCCCTTCACTCACTCTTGTTGTAACGCTTTCCTCTGGAGCGGCAGGTTAATTTTGCCTTTGAATTCAGCATGTGATAAAAGTTGTTTATGTGGGTGTTCTCTCTCTCTCTCTCTCTCTTTCTCTCTCTCAGAATACCGTCCCTTCCTTCACTCCCTGCAGGCGGTCTGTGACGACACTGGAGCCACCTCCGTCAGGATTCCGCACCTGCAGGAGAAGAAGAAGAAGGAGAAACCTCAGATATATATATATATATATATATATATATATATATATAATATAATATATATATATATATATATATATATATATATATATATATATATATATATATATATATATATATATATATATATGATGAGTACTCATAAAGCAAAGTTGCAGAAGAAGAAGTTCCTCAAAGAGAGAGAGAGAGAGAGAGAGAGAGAGAAGAGAGAGAGAGCGAAAGAGCGAGAGTGTGTGGTGCCAGATTCCTGGATGCCCCAAAGCAGCCCGAGAGCCTTGACTAATAATAATTATGAATTGGGTGACTCAGAAAGCCCCATCCCGAACTCCCACCTCGCAAGCAACGCCAGAGAAGAGAACCGACAAAGCAACTCTTCGAAAATGTCCAGAGTCCCAGAACTGACCTCTGCAGAGGCACGTGTCGCCTCCTCGACTGGGAATGGAATCGTCTCAGAGGAGCCAGAGCGGGAATGCAGTCCAAGCACAAGAGGAAACTGGAATCACTCAACTCATCAATCACCCTTCCAGCATGGGAAGAGAGAGAGAGAGAGAGAGAGAGAGAGAGAGAGAGAGAGAGAGAGAGAGAGAGAGAGAGAGAGAGAGAGAGGAACCCAGTTCCTGCATCCATGCATCCCCACACCTATCAGGAAATGGGGAGTTTGGGTGTAAAGTTGAATTGCTCTACAAAGAATCCCGACATTGCAAGGCTGTTTTGTGCAGAATGAACAATGGGTGGAATGTAATTCCACTGAAAATCATGTTTTGAGCTTGGTTAAAGGCATTAAAAAATTTAAGGGCACACATCAAACAAACCAATGTCAATGATTTTCCCAAGAGACTCAATGCAACAGTGACTCTCAGATCTCCCAGAGATGACGACAATCTGCATACCACCAAAACCGACAGAGCGAGTAAGTGTTATTGTCACTCTTGATCGAGAAATGCATTTAGCTGCGATGACTGATTGGTTAAGCGATGCCAGTAGATATGAACCTCTGTTATCTAACCCACCAGAGAGAATGAACAGTGAAATTCACAGACAAATGAAGGTCATCTTTGGCAAAGACCAGGAAATGATTGGCAGGCGTCGTTCACACAACGCAACTCTTCCCTATTTGTGCGGTAGTGTCTCTGGAAGGAGACTCATCAACCCCTGTATCTATACTGCATATCCTGCGAGACCTCTCTGTCATCTGTGCAGTTTGTCTGGATTCCTTCCTTCCTTCCTTCCTCGTCTCACTGCGACAGACGTTAGTTGGCACAATCTCCACGTCAACACGTCATTCATTCATTAGGTCGAATTTCTTCATCAACAGCAAAACTGGAAGCTTACGGATGCTGAAATTATGGTCAGTCTCGA
>JANJGK010002661.1:0-116619 GCA_039081455.1 Macrobrachium rosenbergii | reverse complement strand
CCTGACCCCCGCCCATCATGGCGCTGCCTTCTTCAGCAACGACACTGTCACCGAGAGTGACACAACAGGCTCATAATTATCACTGAACAAGAAACACCATCCAAGAGAACCTGACCTTCGCCACAGAAGACACCCTCACACACACATATTTAACTTTGTGATTTTTCACACTATCCGGTTACGCCCCACTCTCCCCTCCGCCCACAAACACACACCTCCACAGAATCTACGTCGCCCACACTCAATAGTGGGGGAATACCGTCGCATCGAGCGAGGAACAAAGACTGATTAAAGCGACCGGAACCGAGCCACTGACTGGACTGTCACTGGAGTGACTGGATGGATCGACACTTCGGCAGCCAGCTCAGGTAGACGACACTCACGGCGCATGCGCACTACAACACACACACACACACACACACGCTGGGGGAGCCTCTCCTCTCTGAAGTTAGCGGGAAACTCTCTCTCTCTCTCTCTCTCTCTCTCTCTCTCTCTCTCTCTCTCTCGCTTAAGTGTTATGAATTAAAAGCGCTTGCTCTACCGACCTTATATATCAATATCATATTATTTTTCACTCTAATAAACATTGAAAGTAACTAACATGTTACTTAAAGAGCTGGCAAAAAAATAAATAGAACATTTTTTCTCCATTTTTATTTATTACTGTTTAATAATAAAGAAATGGTGTTCCTAGTTATAACCAAAGTCCTCTGCTTCCCTCATCAGTAACTGCTTCCCTCATCAGTAACTAAAGAAGGCTGATTAATTAATAAGTAATAATGATCATCATAAATAATAATGTCCTTTGCAACATGCAACTCTGATGAATCATTTCTCCAGCAGCGCAATCTTCCATATTTATCAATATGAATGACAGACATGATTTTGTTTAAGTTGATAAAACTGCTTCTATTGAAAGGTTTATTCCTGAATTCTAATGCAAATCATTTACCAGTGTCTTCATTAAGTTTGTATACCTATATATAAAAGTGTATATATATATATATATATATATATATATATATATATATATATATATATATATATATATATATATATATATATATATTACTGGAGGATATGTTATTAAAATAATTATTTTTGGTCTGATTATCTGGAAACGACAATAAAGGGAAAAGTCTCAATATTCAGTGTTCCTCGATTAAGGTCAGTTCATCACACTTCTAAATGTGTTTATGCAAACGATTAAGCACAAGATGAAGTGGGAATGTCATTACAATTTCAGGTTTTTAGGCTTCGGTACCTATTTGTAAACACACACACACACACACACATACCATACAGCCCTCAGAATACTTCCCTTCCCCTCAGACAGACAGAGAGAGAGAGAGAGAGGGAGAGAGAGAGAGAGAGAGAGAGAGGAAGCATGTATAGTTAAATGGTCCCAGGAACGCGGATTGATCTCAAGATGAAATCCTTGCTGACCAGACAGCTGTGTATGGAACACAACACAACACAGGACTGAAATGCACAGCTCTGCTGACGCTCATAAATAACAGAAATGAATCATTCCTTCTAGGAGACAAGGAACACACTTTCACCCACTTCTTGCAATGATCGAAGGTACAAGAGAGAGGAGTTGGTGCATAATAATAATAATAATAATAATAATAATAATAATAATAATAATAATAATAATAATAATAAGTTAGTATGGCAGAAATAGCCCCTGCTGGACTTACTACAAGATGAATAATGCTAATTTGGTCACTGAATTCTCAGCCGCAAATATTTCTGTGGGAATTCGTCACAGGGAATCGAAGACTGAAGTTGAGGTTGGATCCTCTGGAGGCTGTGGACACCTCAAACCTCCAGAGGTACAGAACCTCAGCCATGAAAGTTCATATTCGGGAATATTGATTTGAATAAGTGTCTGTGGCCATAAAATAAACAATACAGAAAGGTTACAGCTTCGTCCTTCATCGGTTTGGTTCAGTCGACAGTGTATTAATAAAAGATAGTCTGTCTGAAGGGTTCTTCCTCTTTCATGTCAATTCTGGGACTTGGGATTTTTTTGGTATGTGTGTACGCTCACACACACGCACACACATATGTATATATATATATACATATATATATGCCATTAAAAGCAAAGGAAGTATCAGCTATGTTAAGTCTAATTCACTGTAAACTGACAGTAACGGGTAAAGTAAAAAAATATTTATCGAGTTCACACTTCAACAAATCTGGAACACCATCAACAGGTGAGCAAGCGAACAAGCAGGTGACGACCTCGAGACTGACCATAATTTCACCTTCGGTAAGCTTCCATTTTAGCGGTTCATGATGAAAATCGACCGATTGAATGAATGAATGAATGAATGACGTGTGACTTGGAAATTGTGCCAGCTAACGACTGTCGCAGTGAGGAGACGAGGAAGGAAGGAAGGAATCCAGACGAAGTGCACATGCAGACGACAGGGAAGTCTCACAGGACATGCAGTATAGATAAAGGGGTTGATGGGTCTCCTTCCAGAGACACTACCGCACAAATAGGGAAGAGTTGTGTTGTGTGAACGACACCTGCCAATCATTTCCTGGTCTTTGCCAAAGATGACCTTCATTTGTCTGTGAAATTCGCTGTTCACTATCTCTGATGGGTTAGATAACAAACGTTCATATCTACTGGCATCGCTTAACCAATCAGTCATCGCAGCTAAATGCATTTCTCGATCATGAGTGACGATAACTCACTCGCTCTGTCGGTTTTGGTGGTATGCAGATTGTCGTCATCTCTGAAAGATCTGAGAGCTGCTGCTGCTGCTGCATTGAGTCTCTTGGGAAAATCATTGACATTGGTTTGTTGGATATATGCCCCGCAAATGATGCCTTTAGCCAAGCTCAAAACATTGTTTTCTGTGGAATTATATTCCACTCATTGTTCATTCTGCACAAAACAACTTTGAAAGATACTTTAATGTCGGGTTTCTTTGTAGAGCAATTCAACTTGAGACCCAAACTCCCCATTTCCTGATAGGTGTGGGGATGCAAGGATGCAGGAACTGGGTTCCTCTCTCTCTCTCTCTCTCTCTCTCTCTCTCTCTCTCTCTCTCTCTCTCTCTCTCTCTCTCTTCCATGCTGGAAGGGTGATTGATGAGTTGAGTGATTCCAGTCTCCTCTTGTGCTTGGATTGCATTCCCGCTCTGGCTCCTCTGAGACGATTCCATTCCCAGCTGAGGAGGCGACGCGTGTCTCTGCAGAGGTCAGTTCTGGGACTCTGGACATTTGCGAAGAGTTGCTTTGTCGGTTCTCTTCTCTGGCGTTGCTTGCGAGGTGGGAGTTCGGGATGGGGCTTTCTGATTCACCCAAGTCATAATTATTATTAGTCAAGGCTCTGGGCTGTTTTGGGGCATCCAGGAATCTGGCACCACTCACTCACTCTCTCTCTCTCTCTCTCTCTCTCTCTCTCTCTCTCTCTTTGAGGAACTTCTGCAACTTTGCTTTATGAGTGCTCATCATATATACATACATATATATATATATATATATATATATATATATATATATATATATATATATATATATATATATATATATATATATATATATATATATATCTGAGGTTTCTCCTTCTTCTTCTTCTCCTGCAGGTGCGGAATCCTGACGGAGGTGGCTCCAGTGTCCTCACAGACAGCCTGCAGGGAGTGAAGGAAGGGACGGTGTTCTGAGAGAAAAAGAGAGAGAGATAACACCCACACAAAGAACTTTTATCACATGCTGAATTCAAAGGCAAAATTAACCTGACGCTCCAGAGGAAAGCCTTACAACAAGAGTGAGTGAAGGGGGGGGGGGGGGGCAACCCTTCTCCCCCGTCCCCCCCTCCCTCCGCCATCAGGAGGCAGAGCTTCGTCAGGAAGACTCATTGGCAGAGAGGGCGGAGGCGGAGACTCATTCCCTCCGAGGGCGGAAGGGGGAGGGTCAGTGAGGATGTGACGCCCTTGGGGGAGGAGAGAGAACCACTGCACAGGAGTAGGAGGAAGGGCAGCGGCAGGAGGGAGACCTCCCCAGGAGCAGGAAGAGGAGGAGGGAATCGGGCGGACAAGATGGCGGCTGGGTGAAGGTGGGGAGGGAGAGAGAGAGAGAGAGAGAGAGAGCGAGCGAGAGAGAGAGAGAGAGAAATGCCTCTTATAAAGTTATATCTTAGGCATGATACACACACACACACACACACACACACACACACACACACATATATATATATATATATATATATATATATATATATATATATATATATATATATATATATATATATAAACAATTCAGTATGAGAAAGTTGACAAGACCCTTCCGAAGCCTTTCTCTCTTCGAGAGAGAGAGAGAGAGAGAGAGAGAGAGAGAGAGAGAGAGAGAGAGAGAGAGAGAGAGAGAGAGATTTGATGTCACTCAGTTTGGGAAGCGGTGTCATCAAACGGAAGGAAAGGCCGCTACAAGGAACACTCACCGACCCTCCATTTCAAATACATTCGCAGGAGTTTTCTTCATTTCCCTTCATTCAATTTAACTGAGAGAAAATCATGATGACTATTATATCACCTCCACAAAGCGACCGCCTCGCCTTCACTGCGATTTCTGAGACTCTGGAGATGGAGAGAGGCTGTCTGCGTGAATGTACGTATGTATGTATGTATGTATGTATGTATGTATGTATGTATGTATGTATGTATGTATGTATGTATGCGTGTGTGGCTTCGACTTGAATATTATATATCATTTCTGGCCAACAGTTCAATGCAGCTGAATGCAAAGAGAGTCCTTCAAAGAAGACTTTTAAGTTTACTAAATAATGCTGCAGGAATATTATGAAGACGCATATATATGTAAATATAACCCCATCCATGCTCCAAAAGCAGGAGAATTAAAAACAAAAGACTGCGTATAGAGAGTCATGTGAATTTTCCATTCAGAACCATTCAGCCTCACTTTATGAATGAAAATGCAAACAGCAAAGCTGCGTCTAAGCTGCTCAGAGAGAGAGAGAGAGAGAGAGAGAGAGAGAGAGTTTTGTCCCTCCTGAGGAAATCAATCGATAAAAGAAGAAGAAGAAGAAGAAGAATCACAGAGGCCTGTAATAACTTACCTGCCCGCCATGACCTCTCTTTCTCTCTCTCTCTCTGACGCTCACTAGCGTTCGCTGGCGCTCGCAAGACTGACGCTCACTGACACTTGTTGAACTGACGCTCACAGACGCTCGTTGAACTGGCGCTCGCAAGATTGATGCTCACAGACGCTCGTCGAACTGACGCTCGCAAGATTGACGCTAACTGACGCTCGTTGGACTGACCCTCAATATACCCTATCGGCTCCTTCATGGCGATTTAGGCGCTGTCCCCTACGTTGCCAAATGTACTTCTCTCGAGTTTTTAAAGGCCTACCCTTCCCATTTACCCCTTTTAATCCGTGCTTCTGTCAAAGAGGTTTAACCTCCTTGGCGTTTGTTAATGTCTCCTGGGAGCAGTATACTTCTGGGTGTTCCCTATTGCCTCGACACTCCTTCGGAAATATTTCCATTCTTCCAGGTCTCTGTTTTTCATATAGGCCTAATTGAATCTCTTTTTGGACCTTCCTTGTGATTATCTCACGCTACTGGACTTCCGCACTTTTAATTTACTTGTTTTTGTGTCAATTTACTGTTTATATATACAGTATGTGTCTATATATATATATATATATATATATATATATATATATATATATATAGAGAGAGAGAGAGAGAGAGAGAGAGAGAGAGAGAGAGAGAGAGAGAGAGAGCTATTGGCATTTGAAAAGGATTGTGTGTGTAGACAGATAAGAGAGCGCAGCATAAATATACATAGGTTACGCAAATAAGATTACCGCAGCTATTTAAGTTATCATTTATTCATAATATGGTCCTTCGTTTCTTTCCAGTTAGAGTATTCATAACATTTTTCTATTCATATATCTTCTTTTCCTTACAGACTTAGCTCCAGCTTTGCCATTTACTCGGAATATTTCATTGTTTTTTTTTTTTTTTTTTGTATCAGTTTTTATCGTTATAACATACAAGATACCTTTGCATGAATGCCCATACCCGATGAAAAATATCTATTGTGTTTTAACGCGTCTTTGATTATATCAAGCGTTGGTACTTCCTTCCTTACATGAGTCTAAAACAGTTCTACGTAAAACGCTCTTGTTGATTTTGACATCTGTCACGGTTCTCGGTTGATGCTTCTCCCGTTCCAGGAAAATTGCTGTGCCGCATCTCTCTTCCGTATCTTTGCCTTCTTTGCAAATCCTGCTGATTGTTCTGTCCGGTATCATTGTTGCTTCTGAGGCGCGTTGCAGTGTTTTTCTGATATCCGCAATGGGTCCACGGTTTGTCTTTTCTTTAGAAAAGTACTTAACGACCCTATGAACGATTTCTCGAGCCTGTGGATGAAGATTAACGCGGGAACGAGGACCTCCTTCCATCGTTCCATGTTGTTTGTAAGGCGACAGACTTCTTAATGAGTCAGTGAGTGTTTTGACTGAGCTTCCCTTGTGGAGGCACGGGCTGTTTGACATCTTTATGCCCTGAGGTCAGCTTAACACGTGAGAGAGGAACTGGCAGCGCTGGAAATTCTTTTTGTCACGTTTAAGAATAAACGTGTTGTTTTATTGTTGTTAAATGCTAGAAAATTACGAGGGCCTTTAATAATTGGCAACAATTGATTAGCAACCAATTATATTTGTGTTGTATAACTTATGCTGCCTTCATATACCATACAACGTGAGTGGGAATATTTGATGTGGCAGCGCCGGTCACCTCCCATGCCCTGCCCTTTTCGCCATGAAGGAGCCGATGGAGTATAACGCTCGTTGGACTGACGCTCACTAACGCTCGTTGGACTGACTCTCACTAACGCTCGTTGGACTGACTCTCACTAAAGCTCGTTGGACTAACTCTCACTAACGCTCGTTGGACTGACGCTCACAAGGCTGACGCTCACTGACGCTCGTTGGACAGATATTCACAAGACTGACGCTCTGACGCTCGTTGTACTGATTCTCGCAAGACTGACGCTCCCTGATGCTAGTTTGACTGATGTTTGCAAGACTGACGCTCACTGACGCTCGTTGGACTGACACTCACAAGAATGACGCTCACGAACGTTCGTTGGACTGACCTTCACAAGACTGACGCTCCCTGACGCTCGTTGGACTGACGCTCGCAAGAATGACGCCCACAAGACTGACGCTCGTTGGTCTGACGCTCACTAACGCCCGTTGGACTGATGCTAGCAAGACTGACGATCACTGACGCTCGCTGGACTGACGCTCACTGACGCTCACAAGACTGACGCTCACTGACACGTTGGATTGACTCATGCAAGACTGATGCTCACTGACGCTCGTAAGACTGACGCTCGTTGGACTGACGTTTGCAAGGATGACGCTCGTTGGACTGACGCTCGTTCGAATAACGCTTGGTAGACTGATGCTCGCAAGAATGACACTCACTTATGCTGGTTAGACTGATTCTCATTAGACTGACACTTGTTAGACTAAATGACACTTGTTAGATTGACTCTCGTTAGAATGACACTTGTTAGACTGCCTTTATTTAGACTGATGCTCATCAGACTGACTCTCATTAGACTGACACTTGTTGAACTGACACTTGTTAGACTGACTCTCATTAGACTGATGCTCATTAGACTGACACTTGTTAGACTGACTCACTAGTTCCTCGCTGGGTGAGCGGGTTCCGTTCTCAGCTACCACTCTGTTGGTCGCGAGTTCGAATCTCCGACCGGCCAGTGAAGAACAAGAGGAATTTGTTTCTGGTGATAGAAATTCATTTCTCGCTATAATGTGGTTCGGATTCCACAATAAGCTGTAGGTCCCGTTGCTAGGTAACCAATTGGTTCTTAGCCACGTAAAAGTAAATCTAAACCTTCGGGCCAGCCCTAGGAGAGCTGTTAATCAGCTCAGTGGTCTGGTTAAACTAAGATATACTTAACTTTTTCTCATTAGACTGACACTTGTTAGACGGGCTCTCATGAAACTGACACTCGTTACACGAACTCTCATTAGACTGATGCTCATCAGGCTGACACTAGTTAGACTGTGGTTCAGGCCCTCCCCAGGCCCGCTTCCCCAGCATGGCAGGAAACCTGCCTACCTCCAGGGAAGCAGCCTCTGAGGAGGATCTTCCCCAGTTAAGGCTGCCTTCAAGGGAAGGCTTCCCTAGGGCGCCTTTGGGACACTCACCCTTGTGGTTCAGGCTCTCCCCAGGCCCGCTTCCCCAGCATGGCAGGAAACCTGCCTACCTCCAGGGTAGCAGCCTCTGAGGAGGATCTTCCCCAGTCAAGGCTGCCTTCAAGGGAAGGCTTCCCTAGGGCGCCTTTGGGACACTCACCCTTGTGGTTCAGGCTCTCCCAAGGCCCGCTTCCCCAGCATGGCAGGAAACCTGCCTACCTCCAGGGAAGCAGCCTCTGAGGAGGATCTTGCCCAGTCAAGGCTGCCTTCAAGGGAAGGCTTCCCTAGGGCGCCTTTGGGACACTCACCCTTGTGGTTCAGGCCCTCCCCAGGCCCGCTTCCCCAGCATGGCAGGAAACCTGCCTACCTCCAGGGTAGCAGCCTCTGAGGAGGATCTTCCCCAGTCAAGGCTGCCTTCAAGGGAAGGCTTCCCTAGGGCGCCTTTGGGCCACTCACCCTTGTGGTTCAGGCCCTCCCCAGGCCCGCTTCCCCAGCATGGCAGGAAACCTGCCTACCTCCAGGGTAGCAGCCTCTGAGGAGGATCTTCCCCAGTCAAGGCTGCCTTCAAGGGAAGGCTTCCCTAGGGCGCCTTTGGGACACTCACCCTTGTGGTTCAGGCCCTCCCCAGGCCCGCTTCCCCAGCATGGCAGGAAACCTGCCTACCTCCAGGGAAGCAGCCTCTGAGGAGGATCTTCCCCAGTCAAGGCTGCCTTCAAGGGAAGGCTTCCCTAGGGCGCCTTTGGGACACTCACCCTTGTGGTTCAGGCCCTCCCCAGGCCCGCTTCCCCAGCATGGCAGGAAACCTGCCTACCTCCAGGGAAGCAGCCTCTGAGGAGGATCTTCCCCAGTCAAGGCTGCCTTCAAGGGAAGGCATCCTTAAGGCACCTTGGGGCCCCTCAGCCTTGTGGTTCAGGCCCTCCCCAGGCCCGCTTCCCCAGCATGGCAGGAAACCTGCCTACCTCCAGGGAAGCAGCCTCTGAGGAGGAACTTCCCCAGTCAAGGGTGCCTTCAAGGGAAGGCATCCTTAGGGCGCCTTCGGGCCCCTCTGCCTTGTGGTTCAGACCCTCCTTATCCCTACTTTTCGAATATGACACCAAACCTCCGAAGGCTTCAAGGAGACTCGAAGGATTTCGGAGCTTGCTTCTGGAGACTCTGAAGTTGGAGTTCCACTGAGCTCTAGCGCTGGGGGCATCCGCGAATGGCTCTTCTCTCTCGCCCTTCCACCAGGAGCTGAGACCGAAGGATTCTGAAGCACTTTCAAGGAAGACTCCGAAGGTTTTAGGCCATTTCAGCATCGCTGCAACCACTTCTTTGCTTTCCTTTCCTGATATACATGGCGTCTCTCTCGTGCCTCCAGGAGCTGGTGACTGACTGAAGGAAGGATTCGAAGGCGGCGAAAAGTCCTCTTGATTCCTTTGAGACTTCACCGATGTGTTGATCCAAATAGTAATTCTGGCAATATGAATCTCTCTCTCTCTCTCTCTCTCTCTCTCTCTCTCTCTCTGCTTTCTTCTCGTGAAAGTCCTCGAAAGTCTCTATTCCAGGGTCCTCCTCTCCTCCTGATTCCTGTCCGTGCTCTCTCTCTCTCTCTCTCTCTCTCTCTCTCTCTCTCTCTCTCTGCTTTCTTCTCGTGAAAGTCCTCGAAAGTCTCTATTCCAGGGTCCTCCTCTCCTCCTGATTCCTGTCCGTGCTCTCTCTCTCCCTCTCTCTCTCTCTCTCTCTCTCTGCTTTCTTCTCGTGAAAGTCCTCGAAAGTCTCTATTCCAGGGTCCTCCTCTCCTCCTGATTCCTGTCCGTGCTTATCTTAAGTGCAGAACTTAGTCCCAAACGTGACAGTATTAAAAACATTCCCGCTTTATAAATCGCCTAAGGCTGGAACGTCGTCGACTCTATTCTGCTCCTCCGCCATGTAGTCCATATTTTCATGAGCATAAAATTGTTTCCTGAAGTCATCTGTATAAATCTTCGCCTGGTTTTTAATCGGATTTTGTTTCCGGAGACTGAAATTTGCATTTTTCTGAGCCATAGCAGCGTTGGGCGCATGCGCCAATGATTTCTCTCTCTTTCTCGTCCTTTAGGAAACTTTTAGATCGTTCCAGCATCGCCTTTGTAGCCAAATGTAATCAAATTTTCATTTATTGTAGAACGAAAATAAAACAGCAGTTTTAATGACATTTTCCTAAATCATTATTGCCCCAGGTTGAATACATTTAAAAAACAAAGCACATTCTTGTATACTACCAAGAGGAAGGAATAATTATGAGATATCGATAAATATGAAATATTACTTCTTTCAAATGAACTCCTTAATATTCTTTGGAAGCTTCAGTTTCAAGTCAACGGACCCTTTAGTGGGCTTCTTGTTCCTTATGAATAGGGTTCTTTATCTTCTGAATAATAATAATAATAATAATAATAATAATAATAATAATAATAATAATAATAATAATAATAATAAAGGCTTATAGGGTTTCATTGATCATTTATGTATTGTCTGTGGCCCCACTTTTCCCCCAAATTCTGTTGTCCAGAGGTTCAACACTTGAATTGTCTTTCCAGTTTCAGTTACTCTCCTTTCTTCAACTTCATTTCCTTCTCAGCTTTCCTTTGCCTTGTTGATTATTATTATTATTATTATTATTATTATTATTATTATTATTATTATTATTATTATTATTATTATTATTCACATGTGTTTGTCATTATTTTTCCATGATGTCATTTAACATATAGATTCACGGACACCAATAATGTTTCTTGCTGTTCAATAAAAAGTCAGAGATAGATAGATAGAATATGTAATGAGTATTTCACGAATGGCTGACTCTCTCTCTCTCTCTCTCTCTCTCTCTCTCTCTTTCCGTAATGTGACAGCTAGGTCAGCTTACCTGACCTCACAGGTCAGGGAAGCCCCAAAACTAATCACCAGAAGGATTCTCTGAATCTTGTACAGCACTGCCCGAGGGACGGTGGCAAACATTCAAATATAACATTCCTTTCATTCCCCCTCTTCACATTCTACATCAATAGATGTTACATCAGTACAAATGTCTTTCCACAGACTTCCACAAACGTCTTAGAACTCTTGCCAAGTGACGTCATCATAACTCTGTTCTATAATAATGTCATTCTTTTTATTACGCACTGTAGAGCAATCTCTCTCTCTCTCTCTCTCTCTCTCTCTCTCTCTCTCTCTCTCTCTCTCTCTCTCTGGTCCTCAGTTCACATATGAATATCCCATTAATATAGTATAATTTTACCATTTATTTTGATGTTTATTGATGTTCATGATAATATCCCTCTGAGGACGTGTTCATGAAATGAAATGATTGCAGGTCATTCTCATATTCTTATTTTGTAGGTTAGTCAAATGGGTACAAATATAGCTATTGCTTATAGTCTTGAATCAGTTTTATATATAGGAAACTAAACTGTATAGGTCATGTGATTATAGGGAGTTAATAATGTGTTCAGAGGCTAAATATTTCGTTTCATTTTGAGTTCATTTTCATTCCTCTAATCTTAAGAAGCGATCAATGGGAATTTTCCTTTCATAATATTTAGAAATTGTATCAAAATAATGAATGAAATAAGATTTCAGTTTCGTCTTCAATTCTCCGTATACTCTAAGGCTGCCACGTGGTCACCATGCGGTCCTTTCTCCACCAAAAAATGTACAGCAATTTCAACTATAAGCAAGTCGTGAACGCCACCTTTTGGCCACCGAAGAAAATCAGCGCAAGTGGACCACTGCATCTTCCAAGATGGGCGTGCAAGCTAGCTAAATTATTTTTATGAGAAGTTTTCCCTCATTATATAAGATGATATTTATGTTGAGATAACTAAATGAAATACCAATTGGTAATAAATCATTCATAAAAAGAAAAATAACACGAGAATCATAGACGACATGAAGAAGACCCAGGCACACCAACATAATCAGATTCAACACCGCATTTTGAACGGCAATGTCACAGCTCTCAGCATGAGACAACTGAATGAAAAGTCATTAACTTGAAACTGAGATTTCTGAACTGACTACAGACTGCTTGGAATAACGAAATATCCTGAATCCACCTGCCTTAGAAGCCGTATAGATTGGCAGTTCCTTCAACTCTGCAGTTACTGTTCGCAGACATAATGATAGTGGCGTGTTTTACCCCGACCCCAAATGCATGCTGGGAACAAATTTACCTTTAACAGTTTTTATTTTTGTGGGGTGGTGGGGGGGAATCCTGCAAAAATAAACATACAAGTATCTTTATTTATATACTAAAAATCTTTTAAGATTAACAAACTATATTGTTGGTGTTGATATATTCTTAATGTTCATCATAAACAGATCAAATAGAGATTCTTCTTCAACTCATCCGCTGAAACTGATGAATTTTTGCTTCATCATTTTATGAGACCAAAATATCTGAGAACCTTCAGGCAACATCTAGGGTAGGAAGGACTGCATGTGGTTGCAGTGGGAATAGGAATTCGCACAGAGCGGTTGGAATGGAGCATATGATGACAGCAACATATATTGGAAGAATAATATATCCTATTTTACTCAAATTGCACCCCAATTAAAACATTTCCAACTTGAAAGTAACTCTAACTCAACATTAACGTCCTTCTGAAAGAATTCTTTGATATTATTGTTGGGAAACTTACTTTTTATTCTCCATAGTTACTGAGAATTACCGCTCATTAATTTGACATTATGTGGAGGATTAAGGCACAAATGCCTTCATTATGGGAGCGTAAGGGTACAAATCAGCAATGTTATGCAACTGCGAATGCAGTGTACTGTATATTGGTCATTGGTGGGCCAATAAACTGAATTTTATCCAGGACGAAAGGAGAATCAATTAGGCAGACAAACAAATCCTGAGGCTATAAATTAGTTTTGCTTTCTGACGAATCTGGGGTTCATTGCAACATTGATAGGTTGCAAGGTCATTAAAATATGTTGCAAAGTCTCATGTGTTTTCACGATCAGAATGCCAATATATTGCATCTGATTCAGTTCGAAGGAAAAGTTTGTTTGCCAAGAGAAAAAATCCCAAGGCCACAGCCTTGCTGTGTTGGCCAAGTATGCCTCGCTGAAACATTCTCATTGCAAGAAAGTTGCAATATGTTGCAACTTCCTGTGCATAATGGACGTTAGTAGGACATGAATTTGTATTTTATCAACTTTGAAGGAGAAGTCGTTCAGGTCCCTCCAAAACCCCAGAGGCTACAGCTTTGGTGTTTTGATAAAATATACCGGTTTGCAACACTGCAATAATGCAAGCAAGCTGGAATATACTGCAATTTGACTGCACTTTTGGCATAACAGACCGATCCCTTTGCCTTTCTTCAGTCTGAAGCAAAGGCTGGATCGTTCCCCAAAAACAGCCTCATTGTTTTGCTATTTTGTATGCTATGAGTTTGTTTGCAACCTTCCCATATTGCAAGCAACTTGCAATATATTGTGATTTCGAATACATATTTATCATCAGAGTCCCAATAGACTGCCTTTTATCCAGTTCAGAGCTTTAAAAGTTAGTTTGGCCTTCTAAAATCTAATAGATGCATTTTATCCAATTTCAAAGCAAAGCTGTTTTGCTCCCAGGAAAGAATCCTGGAGCGATTTCCTAGAGCTCTGCTGACGAATATTCCCTTGCTTTCAACATTGCGTCTTGCAAGCAGATTGCAGAATATTGTAACTTCTACAAAACGGTCATCAGAAGCCCAGTGACCAACATGTCACCCAGTTAGAAGGAAAGAATGCTTCGCTATTTTCGGTGAATTTCACATTCATTGCAACATTGCCGTATTGCCCCTGTTATTAGCATATTGCACACGGCACTTCCGTCTGGGACATTGCAGTGAGTGTGGATATTTGTTGTCCTTTACAACAGCCTTCTGAGAAAGTCATTCTGGAATGAAATGATTGCATGACCTGTTCATGAATTTCTTTTGTCATTGAATGATTCGGGTCTGAATACAGGGTTTGTCCAATAGTCTTGACGAAGTTTCATGTAAATGAAACTAAACTATATTGGTCATGTGATTATAGAAAGTTATTACCATTTGTTCAAAGGTTAAATTACTCTTCAGTACGAGTTCAGTTTCAGCCTCCTAACTAAACCAACGATAATTGAGATTTTTCCACTAATAATGTTATGAAATGGTATCAAAATGATCCATTAATGGAACCGTACTTTAATTATGTCTTCAGTCCTCCGTATGCTCTAAGGCGGCCACGTGGTCCCCATGCGGTCCTTTCTCCACCCAAAAATAGACAGTAATTTTGACTATAAGCAAGTCGTTAACGCCACCTATTGGCCACCTAAGAAAATCAGCGCAGTTGGACCACTGCATTTTCACAGATGTGTGAGGAAACCAATCAGATTATTCTTATTCCCATCTTTTTCTCATAATTTAAAATGATGATTCCATAGTGATAGCTAAATTCAGTTTCAGCTGGAAATGCGTATTTCATGCAAAGGAAAAATGACCCAAAATTCGACGCCAGGGAAGACGATAAAATCCAACTTGCCTACAGTCCTCCCCCCGAGCGAAAATGCCGCCGCCCGTCATAGACGATATGAAGATCCAGGCAGACCAACGAAGTGAAATACAACATCGTATTTTGGACAAGAATATTGCAGTTCTGAGCATAAAATAATCGAATCGAGAGTGATTGATTTAAATTCAGGTTTCTGAACTTACTACAGACTACGTGAAATACCAAACTACCTTTAATTCTTCTACTTTAAAGGCTAAATATAGATTGGCAGCTCCGAAAATGCAGGCATCCCAACAAAATGAAATTTAACATATCGTATTTTGGACGAGAATATTGTAGTTCTGAGCGTAAAATAATGTGATTAAGGTTTATTTATAACATATTCAGGTTTCTGACTTAACTGGGGTTTACTGGAAATAATGAATTATCTTTAGTTCACGAACTTTCAAAGCATGATATAGATTGGCAGTTCCGACAACCCTCCCTCCCTGCACTCCCTGTTCTTGGAGGTCAAAGTCTCAGGCCAAATATCTACGGGAAACAGTTGCATCGTTTCTTTTTAGATTTCAGAGGGAAATGATACGAAAATAATCATAAAGATGGCATGGCTTTGTTTACATACATAACGTCCTCCAAGAGTAACAGGTCGTATTGTTAGTATGTAAAATATTTTCCTTATATATTCACCGAAAAGGATGAACATAAATAAATTCAGAGACCTCCTCAACTCATGTGCTGAAAATGTGCAGGATTATACAGATGTTGGTATGTCAGTCATTTTCGATTCAATTTTTGCTTACATGCTCCTTCGTGCATTCGTTCCAAAGACGATTATCAATGTTGACTGGATATACATTCATAGCATAATTATTTAAAAAAAATATTAAACATTCTGTTACCGCGAATTGGTTTGATAACAGTATTGTACTTATATACTGGCAAAGACAGTACTGATATTATCTTAGTTTCATGACAAATATATATATATATATATATATATATATATATATATATATATATATATATATATATATATATATATATATATATATATACACACACATGTGTGTGTAGCGCCTCTTGAACGAGACTGATAATCCTCTCAGGGAGACGCATGGTGGGGATCGTCACAATATAAGGGCCTCAGGGGCATTTTGGGACATGTCGTAGGAACTAATCGTCCGCCATAGCTTTCTGAAGGGCGTCGTGTGCAGGTAGGGTCGGGCTGTTCTTCATCAAAAGGCTAAACCCACTTTTATTTATTCTAATCTTAAATGCAAAGATTTTAATACCGGAGCAGTTAGAGGAGTGGGCCATTCCTCGACGATCTTTGAATTTCCTTATTTGTTTGAGAGTTAGAATGACCGTCATTAATGAAGAACACCTGTGTGACCCTGTCGAGTTCTTTATTATTTGTGTAGTATTAGGAGCAGTGTGAAAGAAAGAAGGAGCCCTTTCAACGAAAGCAGTTAGGGCACTGAGCTTCAGTCCCTCAGGGCACTCACTCACTCATTCACTCACTCCGACCGTGAAGGCAGCGGTCCAAGTGAGATCCCTTCGTTGACGCGTCCGTCTCCAAATGTCCCAAAATTGCGAGACGAGGATGTCAAGGACCGGAAGTCGTTTCCTGTCTGTGCCCAAGGCCAGCTTCTTCATCTGCACAAACAGCAGCCTTATAGTAATTCAGTACATCTCAGAATTTGTTGAGGCCGTCGGGTGATGAACTGCAGCAAAACATTAGCGGCCATATTTGACTTTTCCTCAGCTTTTATATAATTTTCTCTGTTTATCTTATTGAAGTTAAAGCGTTTCTGAATGTGTCTATTCCCTTCCTATGATGAAGTGAATGTGAGACAATTATTACCTGACCTTTCCACTATAGAGAAAGAAATTTTTTGAAAAACAGAGAAACTTTATTATAAATCAAGTTGTGTGGGTGCATCCGTTATTTATAATAATAATAATAATAATAATAATAATAATAATAATAATAATAATAATAATAATAATAATAATTTGGCAGAAGACCCTCCCTCAGACTTGTCTCTTTAAATACTATTGATTCCTTTGCGACGTTTACTTCAAAATGAGTCTTTTCAAAGTCTTATGACCTCAGTCTCTGGGGGATTGGTCTTGCAAGTGTCCGTCTGTCCTTCGTCTAAGTCTGTCGTTCTCAAGGACAGAGACACAGCCAGGTTCGAGTTCGTCTCTACATTTCATTTGCACAGAGTATAAACAGGCACAAAGAATACGGGTGACTGTTCCAGCTTTATTCCATTAATGGTGAGATAATTTCGGAATTTCCAGTGATGGTGCAATGCATTACTACCCTAGAACTATTCTCCTTGCATTTTAATACATTTTATCTGATCATTAATGCTGCCTGGGTGGTACATGTTTAGACGGCCTTGTATTATCACGGGCACCTACAAAAAGGCAGCTCAGAAGTGATGCAAAGGTGTCAAAATGAGCACGATGACTGATGTGAACCTCTGGACTCGGAGCAGCAAATAGAAACCGGATTGAAATGTCTATTAGGGATTCCACAGACGCTCTCAGCAGGCCGTCAGGTGGTGAGTGACGTCACGTGCTTCCCGGTGGTGAGTAGCCACACCCTGGACCATTTCTCGGGGCTGGTTCTGAACTCGGGGCTTCATGTCCTCTATCTCCTGGAGGAGGCTTCAGTCAGACGGTGCCCTTTGCTCATAAATTTAGGGCTTCATGCCCTACTATCTCCTGGAGAAGGCTTCAGTCAGCTGGCAGCCTTTGCTCAGTCGAATTGCTGAGGTCATCGCGTCTCAGGGACTGTGTCAAGTCGGTGTTCGTAGCATCATTGGCAGGACGTTTGTCTCCTGCTTGAGTTCAGGGATGGTTTCATTATTATTATTATTATTATTATTATTATTATTATTATTATTATTATTATTATTATAAACAGCTCTTCTAAGAGCTGAACAGCCATCAATAACTCGACTAAAGAAGGCATCCCAGTAGGTAAAGCCCAATGGGGCATTGCCTCCCTCAGGAAATACCCCAAGCAAGAAGCCCCGAGGGAGTTCCCTGCCTGGAGGAAAATCAGCTCAGACCAACCTACCTATCACAGACACTGATGACCCCTGACACCATGTGACGTCACTCACGACCTTCCGGCCATCTGACCTCAGACAGGCTTTTCCTGAACCCTTATCTTCTTCATGTTCTGCTGACCTTCTTTGTTCTTCTTACCCCACACTGAGGGTTGACCCAGACTTCTGCTGTTCATGAAGTTCTTATTTATCATTCTTATTGCCATATTTACTTTTTATTATCTTTGTTTTTATTATTTCAGTTTCATATTGCTTCGAAATGTCTACTTTTTTCACGAAACTTTCCCTTTATCTTATTCGTTATTTTTCTGTATTATCACTGTCAACTCTGCTTTATTCTTTTCCCTTATTCAGTCATCTGTTACCTTCATCATCTCCTTAGGTTTAGTAACTGAATTGTCTTTCCGTTTCCATCCACTTTCCTTTCAACTTCATTTCTTTATTCTCTTTCGGGTTTTGTTTGAATGAACGACCGAAAGTGTCCAACCACCAGCCTCACTGCCACTTGCCCCATTAACTGAAATGTGGGACTCTTTTACTGTAGAGTTTCATCAATGTTCTCGTATAAGACTTCTCGGTCTCTCCCGTCAAGCTTTTATCGTCTCAGATCTCCCACGTCTTCTCGTCTGCGGGTTTAAACTTCACTTAGGGGCCGCTCAAGGAACACTGGTCCGTGCTGGTATAAGGCCACTGTAATCTTCAGAATAATCCATAACATTAGATACATCATTCTAATTCGGGGTTTATCTTCTGAATAATAATAATAATAATAATAATAATAATAATAATAATAATAATAATAATAATAATAATAATAGTAATAATAATAATAATAATAATAATAATAATAATAATATTAATAATAATAATAGTAATAATAATAATAATAATAATCATTCATACCCTCTTCTCTTTCTCTCTCTCTCTCTCTCTCTCTCTCTCTCTCTCTCTCTCTCTCTCTCTCTGAATATCAATGAAGCTCCGCAGATTGCTAAAGCTATTATTAATTTAATAATAATGTTCATATGTTTGATGGGTCCGTATTCAAGGTTTAGGCAATGTATTGAATTTTGTGTATGGAAAAACTGGAAAAAATGAATTGTTATTTTGCATCAAAATTGACTCATGAAAGCAACATTGTAATATATTGCAACTGGGTTCTAGCAGACTTCTCCTCCAGCTGGGTAAAATGCAGTATTTTAAGTCTAATCATGCGCAGGATTGCGAAATTGAAAATTCTATCAGTGCAGACTATGTCAAAACTAAAGGAGACAGTATTTTAAAATTTGCTTTTTTTATGACCTCTCTTACAGATAATTTATCTCTGTATTTCTTATTTAAAATCGGGATGCTTCCCCTGTTGGATCCCTTGGCTTTGTAGCATTCTGCTCTGCCAACTAACCCTTTCAGTCAAGGCCTCTGTAAGGTCTCTCTAAGAGCCAGAGTTGTCAATAGCAATATTTTGCTTTGAACGTTGTCTGTGAAGTTATTATTCACGCTATGACGCTCATTCTGTTGTCACTGGAAAGCGGAATGCGCGTACTTTATTCTGGTATATTCAAAAGAAGCATATAAGCAAAATTTAATAATGTCAGGATGAGTTAAAATCGTCAAAAAAATAACCAGTCTCAGCATCTTAAGCCACTCTGGGGCTACTTTCCGTATGATGCACGATCAGGTTTGCAACCTAACCAACCCCTTCATGTATAAAAAATTATGCAACAAACATTTTTGTTTTAATGAAATTACTGTTGCCTAATAAACCTCTGTATACCAATTTAATTGTCTTCGAAAACGGCTCTTCTGATGCTTTCCTTTTTGTCCGAAATGATCTCGAAAAACGAGCGGCATCACAAACCATTTGCGAATATCATCTTAGACAAAAGCTGTCGACAGAATCTTGCAACTCCAAGATGGCAGATGACTGAGCTCTCTACATCTCCCGGATGAATCACTTTGCATCGTGGCCTTTACATTATTATTATTATTATTATTATTATTATTATTATTATTATTATTATTATTATTATTATTATTATTATTATTATTATCAGAAGTAGTGGTAGTAGTAGTAATATTATGTGATATCACTTAAACAGAACACTAAAAAAAATTGGTATATTTGGTAAGCAATACCCTACTCTATGCCTACCAAAATAAAGCTGAAAATTTCTCAAACATTATAGATTATCTAATAAACATTAATAAAACTATCCTAACTCGAATTACTGACCTCTCAGCTAGCTTTCACGAACGCAATATATTCAATGAAACGTCTGATATTCATTATCATTTATATTTATCCATTTTTTTTAAAAAAGGGCAAACCTCACACAAGACTAGACCGTTTGATAGTTCGGAAACTAGCATTATCCAATTAAAACACCGGCGCCTCGTTTTCCCCCGAGTACCGAAGGGCCTCAGGTGACTGTGACGTATGCAAAATCAGCACTCGAAACTGGATTGGACCGGATTTAATTTCAGAATCGTGGACTACAGACGCCATCTATTGATTGCCCCAAGCAAAACGGTGTTCAAGCAGAAAACTGTTGTGCTTTTGATGGCGAGGCAAGATGAAAATTGCCGAATAAGTGATTGCAATGACTGTATGCAAAAATAGAGTTTGTATTCAGTTATTTATGCCTCTTGATGCCTAGCAAAGAAGTGTTTGAAGCCAAATGCATGAAAATGTACGAGGGAATTCACGAATTGGGTTCTGGTAATACATACACTGCCCGGGACTGTCAGCCGGCAAAAAGATAGAATTGCCAACAAAATATGATTATTCCACATATTATTATAGTCTAAATTATGGCAAAACTACGGGTACTTTATAGAGAGAGGGATTTATATTATTATTCTTAGCTTTATTCTCTGCAAAACCTCACATAAATGATATTTTTCTTTTGTTTCGCACTTTTAATTTTGTCAAGGGTTTGTATGGCTGGCCACAGGGCTACAGGGCGTAGCTACAGGGTGTCAGCACTGGGATTCTTTTAAGTTTTCTCCAGACTAAATGAGTCCAGAAAACCATCACTGGGTACGTTCAAATACCTCCTTCGATGATGCATTTTATAAAGGTACAATTTTCCGTGCATTAACTTATTTCATCTTGAAGATAATGGTCAGTATATAAGAGATTTTACATAGCTGATATCCTAAAAGAAAGATATTCGTCCTTCAAGTTTCTCATAACCTTCCACAAGGTTATAAAGACTGAATTCTCTCCTAGAACTGTAATGAAGTCAGAATATCCTCTGTATTAATATCATATAAAGAAAAAGTACAATAACAAGGTCAGGAAATGCTTAAAATGATAGTGATACTGATATGGGTAACAGGATTACCAAGTGCAAAATTTGTACTTTTAACTTTTTTGCCGGGAGAAATTGGGTATAATTCTCATACAGATTGATGGAAATGACATCTGTTTATGATATATATCATTCTATTTATATGATTCGTATCCCCAGGGTTGCTTCTCGATTTCCTATCGTATCCAGGAGTTTTAAGGTTGGTAATTCTGAGTTACAAATTCCGACATATTTCAACCTCAAATTTCGAATTTCCACGAATTTTAGCAAACTTGAAACATACTTTCAACCAGAAACAATTATTTTGATTGAATATATCTCCAAATTGGCAAAATTTCGATCAAAATATAATTTAAAGGATTCACGAAGTGTGCTTCGATCAGTCCTTGGTGTATCATGAATGCCAATTTTTTAGACTTTTAAACGAGAGAGCTTTCTTACTTATTTCACATTATTTGCTAATTTTTGGATCGAAAATGACGAAGTATTCCTTACGAGAATCGTTGACCATCTTTCGTTTGTTGATCCCTGAATTGCATGTTGAAGCCTCTATTAATGTTGGTAATCCTGCTTCCTCTCCGGACAAGGAGCAGCCATTGTTTGTTACCAAAACGAACTTCGTCCCTTCTGAAAACTTTTCACGTTCTTCAAAAGGTCCCCTAATTAAAGATCAATTTTAGAAATATATACAAATTCTTAACCTAATAGTTATCATATATATTGATAAAGGACTTATTCGTGGTCTCGCAAAATGAATATATAATAGTTTCGTCTTCAAACAACCAAACTTCATCCAAAGATTGTCATAGCACTCAATAGATGTCTTTAGTGTTCGATCTTGAGCAAACTTTACTTAATAAAAAATATCTTATATTTGCCATTACTAACACGTAATACCTTTTATTCAGTATCACTAGCAAGCATAAATCTTCTTTATATTACTATTAATGCCTTTCGTCATATAATGATATAAATATCTTTATCTTTATAATGATTTTAGTTGATTTATGAAATTTAAAAGCGAGGCAGACGAGATTTCTATACTTAACCATTATTATTATTATTTAGAAGATGAACCTTATTCATATGGAACTAGCCCACAAAGGCCACTGACTTAAAATTAAAGCTCTCAAAGAATATTAAGGTGTTCATTCGAAAGAAGTAACAGAAGGTAAAATGGAAATACAGAAAGTGAAGATCAGTTATCAGTAAAACTGATAAATTAACAAATAAATAAATAAATAACTGAATAAATATGCATTAAACCTGACGCTAGAAAATGTCACATGTTAATCACATCAGCTGGTCAGGCTTGGCTTATCCCAACTTTTCACCCAACATGCACCAAAGGGTATTTGGGCTAATTTGATATATATAATAATTAATTTATAATGCCCCCAGAGGGTGAAGTCCCTAGGCATCCCCCCACCCCCATCAGACCCCCAGCAGTCACTGGCTGACCACTGCATTGCAATGGCAGAAACCCAGATGCCTTTCATATCCAATCTTTTGCTGGATCTTCTGAACTAAAGATTTTCTGACCAATTTTCATTTTATGATTAACAGGCTGAATATTTACATATTTTAATCATTGTTATATTGAATTTTTAAGAGGATTCCCAGTTATTTTATTTGCGTGTCTATATACATTTGTTTATCTGTTAATAACTTATTTACTTCATACTGGAGGTAATAATAATCTTCATTGAAATTTCTGAAAATGGGTTTTCGATTCACCAGCCAATAAGGAATCGTCTACGAAGACGCTTTACCAAAACCCAAAGATTTCAGCCAATAAAAGGAGGCGTTAGAAACATTGTTTATGGCGTAGGCCTCTGATTGGTCGAAGCAATTCCTGTCCTTATTTTGGTCACAGCGGTAAGCCTCAGTGTAGTTCTAAACGCGAAAACGGAAAGGTAGTTTTGATATACAACAGGTGCAGTAGAAATGGCAATAAGGACATCGCTAAGAACGAGGAGTTTCCAGGTAGTTTTTTCCTTATATTGGAAATCTTGAGACGTTTCTAGGTAGTTTTTTCATGACATTATTGGGTCATATTCTTGCTTTTGTAGGAGGTGGAGGTTTGAACTACCTTTGGGAATCTGGAAAATGTTATGGAGAGGAGTATTGTGGCCACAGGATTGGGGATTTTGAACATTTTCGAAAAATACCCGTAGATTGTGAAGTCCCCCAAGGTTGGAATCTGCAGCCACCACTTGAGGCTCCTTGCAGCGTGCCTTCAATGGGCCCCCTAGCTGCTACAACCCCTTTCGTTCCTTTTACTGTACCTCCTTTCATATTCTCTTTCTTCCATATGACTGCCCTCAACCCTCTCCTAACAAGGGGGTTTTCTCTTGTTACGCCTTTCAAACCTTTTCACTGTCAGTTTCCGTTTCAGCGCTGAATGACCTCATAGGTCCCAGTGCGTGGCCTTTGGCCGAAATTCTATATTCAGTTCAATTCAAGGTTGGAATACCCATGGTACAGTATGCTATTCAAAAGGATTTTCCAGATTTTTTTTTTTTATCAAAAATATGGGCCACGGCCTGTAACAGACCTCTCTCTCTCTCTCTCTCTCTCTCTCTCGTGCCTGTCTCCCTCCCTCTCCTTCTCCATCTGAAGGAAAAGGTGTCATGGCTACCAATCAGATATTCGGGGGGGCAGTGATTGCCGTATTCACCTCAATTTGAATATATTATAATAATAATAATAATAATAATAATAATAATAATAATAATAATAATAATAATAATAATAATATCCCCTTTGTCTGTCATTTGGCCACTTCTCATCAGATTCCAGTCACATGACATGGCGGGACCTTTCGACATCGCTTAGATAGATATATATATTTTGACATCATAAACAATGGGATATTTTGTCTTATTTTTCTTGTTCCTGAGGGACGTCTTTAGCAGTGGAAATGAAAGCTTCACACTCATCGAATGAAAGCCTTATTACAGAGGGGTCCAGATTCCACATTCGAGATGGAGGTTGTTGGTAAATTGAATATGGTTTTATTTGCCTGGTTCATTGGCTTGAGAGAGAGAGAGAGAGAGAGAGAGAGATATGGATATGGTCTAAGTCCCCAGAGAGAAAGAGAGCGGTCAGTGGAAATGTAACGTAGAAGACGGCCACTGCATTCGTGTGCAGGACTCCGATCCTGACTTCAACTTAAGTAAAGTAGCGATGATGGCACTCTTTGTAAGTGCCAAGTAACTGAGAATCATGAAGTGACTGACACTTAAGGATTTAAGTACGAAAGGATATACTGAATTAAGGATCGCCTCATGCCACGGTTGACGGGCTTCAGCCGAAGACGAAGTCAAAGCCAACCAAGCGTTGTGAGCAGGAGAACTGGAGACGTTGATTAAGATGGCCGTCAGTTCGTTTTAAATTTTGAATCATTCTTGAAGCCTTTTGCCGCCCAGCCCTTTTCCCCCCCACACAAACCAACACCTTCCCACACCCATACACGCCCACGCTCTGCAAAAAGAGGGTTTCCTTGTTATGAAAACCAGCCGATGGACGAAGGAGGAGGAAGAATCACATCGGCCTAAAAGGCTTCCCCCCACAACCAGGACCTCCCGTCTTTTCTCACTGAGTGACAATAATTTTTGTTATTGTTATTATTATTTTTATCCCTCTACTTGGCCCTCCTTCCAATTCCCAGCTGTCCAGTCAACTTTATTATTATTATTATTATTATTATTATTATTATTATTATTATTATTGTAACCAGCTGAACATGTCAAAGTGGTCTCCTTGGACAGCTGAGGAATGGCTTAGTTCTATAGCCTGCAAGTAAATGAATATAGGAACCGGGTTATATATGGTCAAACTGCAGTGGAATCTCGCTCTCTCTCTCTCTCTCCAAATTCAAAAATAATTTCTCCCTAAATGACGATAGCAATCACACGTGTCCATCAGTCGAGAAACATGTTATGTGCCACTTCCATCGAAATTCGGGTAGGACCAGGATTCCCTTCCTCAAACACTCGTTACAAATGTCGCATAAAGCATAATGCTAGGCGCCACCTTTATCACGGTCGAGAATTTCTTTTGATTGAAAGAGTGCTTTCCCTGACGCCAGTCACAACTCACCTGCTTCTGGAGAGTCAATTTCTTTAACAATAATATTGTTAGGCGCCATGAAGTGGGCCAGCTGCTCTGAGAAGCACTTTTCTGGGGGCCGTTGTAAGGAATTGTTGTTACTTGGGGACACGTGGTGCTGTGAGTGTCAGGCCAACTGGTGCGTTTGTTGTCATTGTTGTGTGTCACTGTGACCGTCGAAGTCCTTTCGGCGTTCCTTCAACTTTATCGCTAAGGGCGAGAATATTATCAGTCATCGAGCGACAGTATTGCTGCTGCATTGAGTTGAGACAACGTAGATTCTGTGGAAGTGTGTTTGTGGCCAGGAGGCGTTCCCCAGATAGTGTAGAAAACAGCAAAAAGGGAAAATTATCTGTCTGGGCGTCAGTGGCTTCTGTGCCAGAGATCCAGCTCTTTTTGGGAATATGTTTCGCTGTCAGATGATAGTGATACTGATGACAATGCGCCTCTTCTGATAATCTTGGTGATGATGGTGTTACTGAATGAGGAAGCAGCAATGTCTGACGGGAGGATCGAGAGGGAAGAATGACGTCAATGTTTTGACAAAGTGGCCACGAGGCGACTCCTGTCATCCTCGAGCGCACTACAATCGCAAATTCGGGTGTGGTCCTTCCAACATTGTCCCCCCCCCCCCCACTGGTTGTTGAGGACCCCGGCTGGCCAAGGGATTGACGCATCTCACTTTCTCCTACTCGAATGAGAAGAGACGAGACAGGAAGGAACTTCTCACAATCAGGTGAGGGAAACGACCTTTGTTTTTCCAGGAGCCATTTTTGTTGCCTGAACATTCTTGAATGAATATTCTTTATTTATACATGAATCACCTGCTTCTTCATTCATCATTATTCGCAGTTTTGTCAGGACTCTTATCATCATTCTCTCTTTTTATTCACGTTGATGATGAACTGTGAATGACAGTATTGATTTGGGGGAATTACAGTCGTCATTATTAATCCATATTTATTCACAGGTGTTTTTAGAATTTTGACCAACATATAGACACCATTACATCTTAACTCTTGTTTACTGATGAAATTTTTTTTTTTTTTTTATCAAAAACAAACGGTTATGGGGGTGGGGGTTTGGGGCAAAGCGTTTTATCAATCACAAGTCATTGTCAAGTCACGTAACAAATAGTTGTGGGGGAATTCATGCCATAAAGACGTGACAAAACGCTTTTGAGAGCATAATAGGGGTGGGGGTGGAGAAAGTGACGGACATTCCCTGATCATTGAGCAAATATCTCGGAACGTAGCGACCTTTCCCTTTTGCTACATATCAGACTTGACATAAATAATAATAATAATAAAGAGGGAAACGACAGAGGATAGGCCACCACCTGGTCCTGGTCAAAGTTTCATCATTGTGCTTCTGGAAACGATAGGGAATAGGCCACCACCTGGTCCTGGTCAAAGTTTCATAATTCAGCTTCTGGAAACGACAGAGGATAGGCCACCACCTGGTCCTGGTCAAAGTTTCATAATTCAGCTTCTGGAAATGATAGGGGATAGGCCACCACCTGGTCCTGGTTAAAGTTTCATCATTCAGCTTCTGGAAACGACAGAGGATAGGCCACCACCTGGTCCTGGTCAAAGTTTCATCATTGTGCTTCTGGAAACGATAGGGGATAGGCCACCACCTGGTCCTGGTCAAAGTTTCATAATTCAGCTTCTGGAAACGATAGGGGATAGGCCACCACCTGGTCCTGGTCAAAGTTTCATCATTGTGCTTCTGGAAACGATAGGGGATAGGCCACCACCTGGTCCTGGTCAAAGTTTCATAATTCAGCTTCTGGAAACGATAGGGGATAGGCCACCACCTGGTCCTGGTCAAAGTTTCATAATTCAGCTTCTGGAAACGATAGAGGATAGGCCACCACCTGGTCCTGGTTAAAGTTTCATGATTCAGCTTCTGGAAACGATAGAGGATAGGCCACCACCTGGTCCTGGTTAAAGTTTCATGATTCAGCTTCTGGAAACGATAGAGGATAGGCCACCACCTGGTCCTGGTTAAAGTTTCATGATTCAGCTTCTGGAAACGATAGAGGATAGGCCACCACCTGGTCCTGTTTAAAGTTTCATCGTTTTGCTTCTGGAAATGATAGAGGATAGGCCACCACCTGGTCCTGGTTAAAGTTTCATGATTCAGCTTCTGGAAACGATAGAGGATAGGCCACCACCTGGTCCTGGTTAAAGTTTCATCATTTTGCTTCTGGAAACGATAGAGGATAGGCCACCACCTGGTCCTGGTTAAAGTTTCATGATTCAGCTTCTGGAAACGATAGAGGATAGGCCACCGCCTGGTCCTGGTTAAAGTTTCATCATTGTGCTTCTGGAAACGATAGAGGATAGGCCACCACCTGGTCCTGGTTAAATTTTCATGATTCAGCTTCTGGAAACGATAGAGGATAGGCCACCACCTGGTCCTGGTTAAAGTTTCATCATTTTGCTTCTGGAAACGATAGAGGATAGGCCACCACCTGGTCCTGGTTAAAGTTTCATCATTTTGCTTCTGGAAACGATAGGGGATAGGCCACCACCTGGTCCTGGTCAAAGTTTCATCATTGTGCTTCTGGAAACGATAGGGGATAGGCCACCACCTGGTCCTGGTCAAAGTTTCATAATTCAGCTTCTGGAAACGATAGGGGATAGGCCACCACCTGGTCCTGGTCAAAGTTTCATAATTCAGCTTCTGGAAACGATAGAGGATAGGCCACCACCTGGTCCTGGTTAAAGTTTCATGATTCAGCTTCTGGAAACGATAGAGGATAGGCCACCACCTGGTCCTGGTTAAAGTTTCATGATTCAGCTTCTGGAAACGATAGAGGATAGGCCACCACCTGGTCCTGGTTAAAGTTTCATGATTCAGCTTCTGGAAACGATAGAGGATAGGCCACCACCTGGTCCTGTTTAAAGTTTCATCGTTTTGCTTCTGGAAATGATAGAGGATAGGCCACCACCTGGTCCTGGTTAAAGTTTCATGATTCAGCTTCTGGAAACGATAGAGGATAGGCCACCACCTGGTCCTGTTTAAAGTTTCATCGTTTTGCTTCTGGAAATGATAGAGGATAGGCCACCACCTGGTCCTGGTTAAAGTTTCATCATTTTGCTTCTGGAAACGATAGAGGATAGGCCACCACCTGGTCCTGGTTAAAGTTTCATGATTCAGCTTCTGGAAACGATAGAGGATAGGCCACCGCCTGGTCCTGGTTAAAGTTTCATCATTGTGCTTCTGGAAACGATAGAGGATAGGCCACCACCTGGTCCTGGTTAAATTTTCATGATTCAGCTTCTGGAAACGATAGAGGATAGGCCACCACCTGGTCCTGGTTAAAGTTTCATCATTTTGCTTCTGGAAACGATAGAGGATAGGCCACCACCTGGTCCTGGTTAAAGTTTCATGATTCAGCTTCTGGAAACGATAGAGGATAGGCCACCGCCTGGTCCTGGTTAAAGTTTCATCATTGTGCTTCTGGAAACGATAGAGGATAGGCCACCACCTGGTCCTGGTTAAAGTTTCATGATTCAGCTTCTGGAAACGATAGAGGATAGGCCACCGCCTGGTCCTGGTTAAAGTTTCATCATTTTGCTTCTGGAAACGATAGAGGATAGGCCACCACCTGGTCCTGGTTAAAGTTTCATCATTGACCCCGACAAAGGTGATTTTATTAACATTCCCTCTGACAAAGGTGATGTTATTAACATTCCCACGACAAAGGTGGTGTTATTAACATTCCCTGATAAAGGTGATGTTATTAACATTCCCCCATAAAGGTGATGTTATTAACATTCCCTCTGACAAAGGTGATGTTATTAACATTCCCCCATAAAGGTGATATTATTAACATCCCCGCATACAGGTGATGTTATTAACATCCCCCCATACAGGTGATGATATTAACATTCCCTCTGACAAAGGTGATGTTATTAACATTCCCCCGACAACGGTGATGTTATTAACATTCCCCCATAAAGGTGATGTTATTAACATTCCCCCATAAAGGTGATGTTATTAACATTCCCCCATAAAGGTGATGTTATTAACATTCCCCCATAAAGGTGATGTTATTAACATTACATGATAAAGGTGATGTTATTAACTTTCCCCCATAAAGGTGATGTTATTAACATTCTCCCATAAAGGTGATGTTATTAACATCCCCCCGTACAGGTGATGTTATTAACATCCCCCCCATACAGGTGATGATATTAACATTCCCCCAATAAAGGTGATATTATTACCATTCCCCCATAAAGGTGATGTTAATAACATCCCCCCCATACAGGTGATGATATTAACATTCCCCCAATAAAGGTGATATTATTACCATTCCCCCATAAAGGTGATGTTAATAACATGCCCCCGATAAAGGTGATGTTAATAACATGCCCCCGACAAAGGTGATGTACCTCTTGAAATTTCTATATTCCCTTTTCACTTCATTATTTTGTTGTGAAAATCTCTCTCTCTCTCTCTCTCTCTCTCTCTCTCTCTCTCTCTCTCTCTCTCTCTCTCTCTCGATGACGTGGAGACATATATAGGCCTACGAGGAGGGGGAGGAGGAACGCCATTGTTTTGTAGGAGTCAATTATCTGTTTTCCATGAGCGGTTTTTCTCCAGCCGTTATATTCATTCTTCTTTTATATGGTATGAGCTGAGTCTATTCATCACCATGTGCTTCCCCTCGTGACTTATTGCTCTTCACGTTAGAGAGAGAGAGAGAGTTAAGTTAAGTATATCTTAGTTTAACCAGACCACTGAGCTGATTAACAGCTCTCCTAGGGCTGGCCCGAAGGATTAGACTTATTTTACATGGCTAAGAACCAATTGGTTACCTAGCAACGGGACCTACAGCTTATTGTGGAATCCGAACCACATTATGACGAGAAATGAATTTCTATCACCAGAAATAAATTCCTCTAATTCTTCACTGGCCGGACGGAGAGAGAGAGAGAGAGAGAGAGAGAGAGGGGGGGGGGGGGGACCCAAACCGTCGCTGTGAGAGAAGCAAAAAGCAGCCTCTTTGTCATATGGGATATGAGCGAGAATAGCTGGGCTCTTTGTGCACGTACGCCCTTCTTGCCCTTTCAGAATCATCCCGCAAAGCTGTGCGTCCACTCTCTCTCTCTCTCTCTCTCTCTCTCTCTCTCTCTCTCTCTCTCTCTCTCTCATCTGTGACAAAATAGCGTCGGCACAAGAGTCTCCAGAGGAGAGAGAAAGGAGCCTTGGGTGGCAGACTTGCTCCTTCGGAAACAAGACGAAGCAAGATGTCGTCGGAGGCGCAGCTGTCCCTTGAAGTGACACTAGACCTACTCACTGTACAGTATATATGTCATGAAAGCATCAGACTGAAGCAGCTGTTAGATCATATTTTATATCATAAAAATATCCTGATCATATTGATAATGTAAATGAGGCTCATGGCCACATCCCACTGCCACTAGGCCTAAATTTCATCGGTTTTAAACTGTAAATTTGAACGCAAGCTTCGTTGGCTACATATGAGGAAATTATGGAGATTTACAAAAAAAAAAAGTAATGAAATCACTTGTCAAAATTTATTGATGTTTTATCATTGCAGTTGTAAAGAAATGCTGCTGCTGCACTCAGCTTTATAAGTTATAACCCCAGTTGGAGATTATAGACTCAAACGTTACACCATTTAATTTTGTCGTCGAGTTAGACGCTTGGCATTGCAAATCTCTCTCTCTCTCTCTCTCTCTCTCTCTCTCTCTCTCTCTCTCTCTCTCTCTCTCTCTCATTTTACGTAAGAATGGTAATGATCATAACGAATGAGACATAAATAATAATAATAATAATAATAATAATAATAATAATAATAATAATAATAATAATAATAATAATAAATGAATGGAAATAAATATTGACGGTTAAACGGCCACACACACAAACTCAGCAGCTGTCAGCAGCGTTCGAATCCTTGCCCAACATGCAAGTAACTTCGAAAAAAATATCAGTAGTTTCTCGTCACTTCAACCACGAATCCGAAATCAAAAAGTAATTTCGTAATTTATGGTGACAATTATTGAATTCTTTTATTTAAATCAAATCTGGCAGTTAAACAACTTCGTCAAATATATATATATATATATATATATATATATATATATATATATATATATATATATATATATATATATATATATATATATATATATTAATGATTTTATTCTCGTTTATCAGAGGTTTCGGAGACGCTTCGTATACGCTGTGCTTCGAACTTAGGCCTAGTTTCTCTCTCTCTCTCTCTCTCTCTCTGTAGTATTTTCCCTTTTCCAGCATGCGACTCATGATTTTAGAGAGAAAAGGGAGAGAAAGAGAGAGAGAAAAAGAGGAGAGAGAGAAAAACCCCTCATGAAATCATTTAAAGGGACGAGGTAGGAGCATAGAGAGATTAGAGTGTCATAAAGGCGTAACCCAACAGACCCTGAAGATCAGAAAGCGGCCTTATTGACCGAAGGAATAAGGGCGAGAATAGAATGAAGCCGGTCAGGCATATACGACTTTTTACGGGGTCGAGGATCTTGGCGGTTAAACTCGGGGCAGCTGACTGCGGTTACTTTTGTACTTTTGACAATAACACTTAATATCTCGTTGATTTCTGGTGTTAAAGTTTATAAGTGTACTTCAGAAGAAAGAACAATGAATGGGGATTATGATAATACATATAATATAATATATGAAACCGACTGTACCGAGCTGACTTTATTTTAGCCAACTCTGCTTTGACTTTTCTGCCTTTAATACTTAATTTCTGGTTGGTTTCCAGTGATGGACGTTATAAGTGTACTTTAGGAGAAAGCGCATTGAATAATGATTGCAATAGCATATAAAAAACTATATTACATTGACCCTGTAACAATTTATCAAGGCACAAACACCGGGAAGTCCCGCACCACCACTACTGTTTGACATAGGTCTAATGTTCACATGTTTCCCCACACAATTCCCTTGACTGCCCCTCACGCTGAATGACACTCCTTCCTTCTCTTTCAATTATTCATCAGTTAATGAATTTTTCATTGAACTGTTCACTAGTTAATAAATTATTCACTATTCTCTCCGCATATTCGTTAAAATAGAAAGATAATGATGACGATTTCAGGCTTCAACAATAAACCTGTGTATAGGTCTAGGTTTGCAAAGCGGCTGGTCACTTCTGTGGCTCAGCAACTCTCCTTATGCCCTGTAGTTGGGTATTGCTTACAGTAAGCCTTGCGGGTAATGATTTAGGTGATAATAAAGCAAATAACCGTCGTGAATTGCTTTAAATACGCTGTTTTTGCGTAAATGATACGTCACTGTAAGGCTCGGGGTGGTGGTGGGGCACTAGTCATAGATTTGGCAGGTAATCTCTACCCGGGGAGAGCATAATTAGCGGTAATTTCAGCTCCTGTGGGCACATACCCCTTTTCTCTGTCCGCCACAACAATTTTACACGAAAATATGAAGAACAAAACCACAAAATCGACGCCTCAAACTTTCAAAAGGGTGTATCACCAACAAAGATGGCCGCCAAGGGACAAGCCAAAAATTCCCCAAAAATACCAGTCAAATTTTTGGGATTGAGATCAGTTGGGATTAGTAGTTGTAGCGCGGTCCCCCTTCTCTGCAACGAAAATAGTAGTAGTAATGAGGGGACAGGCTCTGCAACGGCTCTTTTGGATGCCCACTGATCTCAATTCCAAAAATTTGACTGGTGCTTTTTAGGTATTTTTGGTTTGTCCCATGGCCGCCGTCTTTGTTGATGATACGCCCATGTTGCTCTTTGTAGCGTCGATTTTTACCTGCAGCGAGAGAGAGAGAGAGAGAGAGAGAGAGAGAGAGAGAGAGAGAGAGAGAGAGAGAGAGAGGGTATAATGAATTAAGGATCGCCTTATGCTACGATTTAGGGACTACAGCTGAAGACTAAGCTAAAGCCAATCGAGCGATACTACTACTGCTGCTGTACTGAGTTGAGAAAGCGCAGATTCCGTGGGAGTGTGCTTTGTGGGAGGCGGGGGGGGGGGGGCGAGGTCCAGCTGTTTTTTGGGATGACGTTTCGCGTCAGATGATAGTGATACTGATGATGATAATGACCCTGTTCTGATAATCTACTCAAATGATAAGAGACGACGAGGCAGGAACTTCTCAAAATTGGGGGAGTGGAACTATTTGCCTCTTCTTTTTTTCCACGAGCCATCTTTGTGTTGCCCTTCCTTCTTCCTTCCTTCTTCCTTCCTCAAATGAATATTTCTGTGCGTTCATCACTACTGCTTCTTCTTCATTCATCATTATTCGCAGGTTTTTTAGGACTCGTATTGTCATCATCAGACTCTCTCGTCATTCATTCATGTTGATGAACAACTGTGAGAGTCAGAATATTAATTTTGGGGAATTATTGTCCTCATAGTTTTGGGGGAATTATTTATTCTCTCTCTCTCTCTCTCTCTCTCTCTCTCTCTCTCTCTCTCTCTCTCTCTCTCTCCTCTCTCTCTCTCTCTCTCTCATACAGAGCACCAGAGCGGTCAGGCGTAGCATCAGAGAGCCGTGATGTATCATCCCAGGATTAAAGAAACAAAACGGGGACAATGAACATTTAGTTAATATGTATAGATGGAGCCTCGAATAATGTCACGCTTTGGAGGTCACTTTTTCTCTCCGCACTTCTGCTGTCCGCACTTTTTTCTGTCCACGATACTTTTTTCTGTCCACACTTTTTTCTTTCTGCATTTTTCTGTCTGCATTTTTTCTGTCCGCATTTTTCTGTCTGCACTTTTTTGTCTGCATTTTTCTGTCTGCACTTTTTTGTCTGCATTTTTCTGTCTGCACTTTTTTTTGTCTGCACGTTTCCTGTCAGCACTTTTTTCTGTCTGCAGTTTTTCTGTCCACACTTTTCTGTCCACACTTTTTCTATCCGCACTTTTTTCTGACCGCACTTTTTGTCTGCACCTTTTTCTGTCTGCATTTGTTTCTGTGCTCACTTTTTCTGTCCACACTTTTCTGTCTGCACTTTTTTCTATCCACACTTTCCTGTCCGTAATTTTTTGTCTGCAAATTTTTGTCCTCACTTTTTCTTGTCCGCACTTTTTTTGCCCACCTTTTTCTGTCTGCCTTTTTTCTGTCTGCACTTTTCTGTCCACTTTTTTGTCCTAATTTCTTCTGTCCGCGCTAATTCTGTCTGTCCTCAGATCTTAAAATCTGAGGAGGCTCCTCGAGGGCTGCAAACTGCCATGTTGATCATCCGCCCTCCAGGCATCAAACAGACCGACCCAATTGCAGCCCTCTAGCCTCCTCCTCCTCCTCCTCCTCCTCCTCCTCCTCCTCCTCCTCCTCCTCCTCCTCCTCCTCCTCCTCCTCAGTGGTTTGATTTTATTCAAGGTTAAAGTTAGTCATGATCGTGCCACCACCGGACTGTGGCTGAGTTTCATGGGCCGTGGCTGAGGCTGACGTTTTTGCTGACATTTGCTGTCGCCTGGTATTTCAACATTGCTTGCTGACGTTTCTCCGGTGCTTAATGATACATTTTGCTGACACTTGCTGACGTTCTTCAACCCATGCTGACAGATGCTGACGTCCCTCGACCATTACTGACGTTTTTGCTGAAATTTGCTGTCGCCTGCTGTTTCAACCGTGCTTGCTGACACTTGCTGACTTTCCTAGAATCTCACTGACACTTGCTGACGTTCCATGACACTTGCTGACGTTCCTCAACTATTGCTGGCGTTTTTGCTGACATTCGCCTGGTGTTTCTAATGTGCTTGGTGACGTTTCTCTGGCACGTACTGAGTTTTTTTTGCTGACACTTGCTGACGTTTTTGCTGACGCTTGCTGACATTCTCCTAGCGATCCTACCGTGATTTCTGACGTCTCTGACAATTGCTGACACTTGCTGACTTTCCTCAAACCTTGCTGAAAAATCCTGGCGTCCCTCGACTCTTGCTGACGTTTTTGCTGACATTTGCTGTCGTCTGTTGTTTCAACCGTGTTTGCTGACGTTTCTCCATTGCTTACTGAGACTTGCTGACACTTTGATATTCCTCAACTCTTGCTGACACATGCTGACGTTTCTCGGGTCTTACTGACACTTTGCTGACGTTCTTCTGATGTTTCTGCGGCACTTCCTGGCGTCTCTCCGACGCTCGCTGAGGTTTTTTGCTGACGGTTGCTGACGTTTCTCGATTTTTTTTTACTTTTTTTACTGACACTTGCTGACGTTTTCATGATGTTCCCGCTGAGCTTCCTGACGTTTTTCTGCCCTCGCTGACACTTGCTGACGTTCCCCTGATGCCAGTCACAATCCAATCATGCCAATCCCAATAGAAAAAACCCCAATCATGCCAATCCCAATCCAAATAATTCCAATCCCAACAATACCAATTCAAATCGTGTCAATCCCAATTATCCTGATCATGTCAGTCACAGTCCCAATCAGACCAATCCCCATCATGCCAATCCTAACCAAATCAATCCCAGTCCCAACCATGCCAATCCCAATCATACAAATCCCAACCCTTGTAATGCCAATATCAATCCCAGATATGCCAATCCCAATCCCCGCAATGCCAATGCCAATTCCAATCAGACCAATTCCCATCATGCCAATCCGAATAACAATCATGTCAATCCCATTCACAGTCATACAAATCCCAATCCCCGTATTGCCAGTCCCAATCCAGAACACGCCAATCCCAATCAGACCAATCCCCACCATGACAATCCAGATCCCAATCATGCCAATCCCAACCAAATCCATCACAAACCCACCCATGCCAATCCCAATCATACCTATCCCAACCCCCGTAATGCCAATACAAAACCCAATCATGCCAATCCCAGTCGCCATAGCGCAAATACCCATCCCAATCAAACCAATCCCCATCGTGCCAATCCAAAGCACAATCATGCCAATCCCAATCCACGTAATGCCAGTCAAAATCCCAACCATGCCAATCACAATCAGACCAATTCCCATCATGCAATCCAAAATCCCAACCAAATCAATCCCAATCCCGACCATGCAACTCCAAATCCCAATCATACCAATCCCCATAATTCCAATATCAATCCCAATCATGCCAGTCCCAATCATGTCAAACCCAGTCCCAACCATGCCGATCCCAATCCTAATCATACCAATTCCAATCCTGTAATACCAGTCACAATCCAAATCATGCCAATCACAATCAGAGCAATCCCCTTCATGCAAATCCAAATCCCAATCATGCCAATCCCAACCAAATCAATCTCAATCCCGATCGTGCCAATCCCATCCCAAGCATACCAATCCCAATCCCCGTAATTCCAATACCAATCCCAACCATGCAAATCCCAATCCCGTAATGCCAATCCCAGTCAGACTAATCTGCATAATGCCAATCAAAATCCCAATCATGCCAATCCCAGTCCCAACCATACCAAACTGAATCCCCGTAATAACAATACCACTCCCAATCATGCCAATCCCACACACTCAACGTCAATAAAGGCCTAAGAAAGAAATCTTCTGGAGGAGACCTTTTGCTTTTAACTCTCTCTCTCTCTCTCTCTCTCTCTCTCTCTCTCTCTCTCTCTCTCTCTCTCTCTCTCTCTCTCTCTCTCTCTCTCTCATAAGCTGGATCCCTGGAAGTTACCATTCTCCTTGTTGAAGACGTTGTTCACATGAGTCATAGCGGTTGCTAATGATTTTGTTGTTTTTGTAAGAGTCAGCCGAAGCTTGGTCAGTTCGGTTCTAAATCTCGGCAAGGGAAGTATTTGAAGGGTTATTTTTATTTCGTGGGTAGGGTGGCACTCAGGACCAAGAGGTATACCTCGGGGAATGAGGAGGAATCGGTTACCATCGCGTGATGGTGAATTTGCTGTTGTTTTTGGAAACGGTGAGAAGACAATCATGTCCTCACAAACGCTGTCTGTCACACGCACGGTCTCTGAAAGGTCAGGGAGCTGTCTCAGATCGCTCATTAGAATTGTTGATGGACCAACATTTGAAGTGTCTGGAAAGGTCATTAGAACTGCCACTGTGGATGATGGTATCGATAATGGATGATGGATGCTGTCATTCCTTCCCAGTGAACAATTTGTCAATTTGAAAAGCTTTTTTTAATCAGGTCTAGTGACATGGAGGCTCATTATCCGGGGACAGACAAGAAGGGACTGATTTTTCCCCTTCGGATTTTGTCTGTGTGTGTGTGTTTTTGGGATGTGTTTCAGGGAAATAGGAATGAAGACCCCCTCCCCCCCCACCTTCAACCCTCGTCCAAATTACATGGTTTTTGTTGCATCAATTCTGGTTCAAATTCCCGTCAGTCTCACTGAGTAGCTGGAAGGAGACCGGAAGGTGTCAGTGGACCTTTTTACACACACACACACACACACACACACACACACACACACACACACACACACACACTCTCTCCTATATTCTTAAGTTAACCATTTATTTCTCTTTTTAAGGGTAATGTATTAAGCTAACTTTTAAATGAAAATACAGTCACTTTAATTTCACACTCACACGCTGTCCAAATTGTGACCTCATGCTCATCGTCAGTGCTCAAGGGTTTATGCAGGAGCCTAAGATAAAAAAAAAATGGTTTGAATGTACCGTGAGTCACGGTACATTAACCAGGAACTTGAGCCAAGTAACCCAAAATCAACCCCAAAATAAACCCAAATTAACCATGTTGGTTGTTTATTGGCAGTTAACCATTGTTGGTCTCGGAAAAGTCGAGAATTAACTTCAGGTTTGTTTAACCAGATCTGGTTTCGTAATCTTTGAGGAGACCAAATGGAGTCACCAAGGTCTCTCTCTCTCTCTCTCTCTCTCTCTCTCTCTCTCTCTCTCTCTCTCTCTCTCTCTCTCTCTCTCTCTCTCTCTCTCTCTCTCTCTATATATATATATATATATATATATATATATATATATATATATATATATATATATATATATATATATATATCAGTAATGAGTGTAACAACAGTCGGCCTTTCTTTGTGCCTAAGAAGAAAAAGGCTGCGATTTTAATAACCCTGTGAGGAGGATGAAAGGCCTCTACATCTATCTACTAATAATTCCAGAACAAAAGCCGTGACCACGAGTAACCAGTAAACCATTGCATGGGGAAGTCCAGTGCTTGGGATATTTCTCATGCACAAGATGTGCCTTCTAAATAGAAATATTCGAAAAATAACAGCACCAGAATGTATGTAACTGTGCGTGTATGTTCTACTATGTATGGATACAATAATATGTCCATAAATCATAATCAGAACAAATCTGGGAAATTAGCCGCTGTTACTTGATAGAAAAAGGCCATTAAGGAACATTCATCAGAAGCAAGAATGATCAAAGGGACACACCGCAAGTGTACGAAGACATCTTATCAAGCAAATAAGCTGTTTTGTCTTTGACAGTGAGATGACGCCTTCAACGAATGCTAATGATTCAGAATGACTCATTAGTGATAAAAAGGAGCCAAGAACCAATGCATCAAACTTCATGAAACCAAACGCCGGGAATATTTCCAAAGACACCGGCAAGTCTCCTCGAGATGTCTTCGTCTTAATGATCATGTCGTCGGGGTTTTCAGTTAAAGTCACTTTCCTTCTTCGACGGTTCCGTTCATCGTGCAGAAACCTCACCACAGGAATGACATTAAATAACAGAAATTATATCTCTGGAGACTCCCACACATTCAAATCATTCGGAGCAATTTTCAAAGTGGGCCAGGATGCGGCGAAATGACCCGGAAATAGCGTCGAAATCCAGCGGCGGCCCATTGCTGGAACTCTGGTCACGTGACTTTGCTCTTCTTCCTCCCCTGCGGGGAAGTAAACAAATGTCTGACGGCGCCGTTATATTTATTTCTATTCTCGTTTACGCCAAAGTTACGCATCATACCCGCGTGACATGACGCTTACACACAAGAGGTACATTGATGGAGAGTACAAATGAGGTCGACCTTTATAGAAATGGCTCCATTCGCGGGAAATAAGAGGTTCGAAGTGGAAGGAGCCATCATGGCCTCCCAGGGGTCTTCTGTAATAAGTGACTTCAGGGAGCAACGACCTTTCCCTCTTCAGACTGTGGCGGCAAGAGTGGAAATGGCGCCTTCGTGACCTCAGGTGAGGAAAGGATTCACAGCTGCCTTTCAATGTATGTATGTAGCGAAGTGGACGGACATTCAGGCAGAGTCCTCCCACCCGGGGCTGGAAGACGTCGCCAAAAGTTCTTTCGCCGTTTCGGCCTTTTCCTGGTTTTCAATTCGGTAAAATTTTACAAGTTGCCAATAAGACTCCAGCTATCAGCCATTTTTGCAAGAAAGACCATTTTGAGTTTTTCATGCAAAAATGACTAGGAAATAATAGGGCACTAAACGAACCTTAAAATACCAACATAACTTCACCTACGGTAGGTGTGGTGACTGGTTACAATTTTGCCGTATTGGCTATGGAGGGGGGGTGGGGGTATTCTTACCTTATAAGTCGTAAATTTTCTCATTTTTTTATTTGTCATTTGCGAATAGTGTTTATGGGGTTCAAAATAATGAGAATGAAGAGCTCTTTTCAAAGATGTAAGTTACAATTTCATAGTGTGTATTGGCAACTTATAAAATAATACCTTCACTTCCGGGTCAATATTGGTCTTCTTCCCTTCTACTCTAAATGTCTCCCACTCGAGGATACAGTCATCATTTCCCTAACCTTCCCTTGGGTTAGGAGGCCCCCTTGTTATTATTATTATTATTATTATTATTATTAATTAATTATCAATTTTTAATTTATTTAATAACATTATTAACCTTAACATTGACATTATTAACATTATTATTATTATTATTATTATTATTATTATTATTATTATTATTATTATTATTATTATTATTATTATTATTATTATTATTATTATTGTTAGATCTAAGCAGTAGCACCATGGCGGCAATTTCCTTCTGACGTGACTTTTTCTACAGGTTTTGGCTGCTATTTATGAATTGACCTTCAATTTTTGTCGCAGAATGTAATTAACCTGTCAGTAACCCCTGAAGTCCCTCCAGCAAGGGGCTTCCATACACCATCTTCACAAGACAGATATAAGCACATATGTATAAACGTCTGTCCTTTGGAACGTTTCATATCCCATCCGGCAAGTGCACTAACTTGTTAATGTATGGGTACCAACACCCCCCCCCCCCTGGGCCAGTACTAAACACGGCAAAGGGACATTCCGTTTGGCCGACAACAAACAGAAGCCCTGAAAGTGTAGAGCTAATACTTAGAATTACCCAAAGCTTTATCTCTGCATCAGGTATTACCTTTGAAAGTGACTTTTTTATAGTGTTTTATTACGGCTGCTTCTCGAGAGTCTACCATCATTTTTTTTCTTTCAGTCGGCTGTAATTAACCAGTAATCAACCTCAGAACTGGTTCTATTTTTGCTAACTCGCTCGCATGCGCACTCTCATGGGGGAACTTTTAGTAAAAGTGGAGTACCCTTCACTGGAGGTTTTGGAGCAGCCCCCCCCCCCAATCTAAGTAACACAGCCTACCAGGTTAGGTTAGGTAGGGTACATTAGGTTAGCATGGTTCCTTTTATAAGAGGTTTCCCTAGCCTGTTAGTTCAAAGCCTTTCAGATTTGATATTAGTGATCTGTGTCAGGACTAATAATAGGTCAGTGGCTTTTATTCGTTACTCATTGCTACACTGGTCTGCTCTTCTGGTTTTGTTTCATTTGGTGTAGGCTTGAGTTTTTTTTTTTTCTTTTTTTTCTTGATATGCAAATTTTGTTGTGGGATGAAGAGGCTACAGACTGATTATTAACTTAGGAGTCAGCCTATACAGTTGCAATTTTAAGTGGCCTGTAGGGCTGGGCGCAAAGTCGTCACAGACGTGGCCTTTTCATCCGTGCCTCTTTCATGAGCCATGCTTAGGGCTAATTGCAGATTTCCACAGGATTTTTTCTTTGTAGGAAGTCATTTGGACCAACTGTGTGCTTGCCCAGGCCCTTGAAATTGTCTCCCATTATTCCATCAGGCTACAGCTCATATATATATATACCCCCTTCAGTGACTTCTTCCTCTTTTATCTCTGTTAGTGCTGTTCCCTTGGGAATGGTGTGGCCTCACACAAGTTTACGTACAAGTTTTACTTGAGTATATTGTTTGTAAGAGCATTTTGGGGGACTTTCCTTCGTATTTGCTTCAACAGGACTTTTTTATGTAATTTTTAGGATGTTTTACTGTTGTGCAAAGCATTAACATAGCTTTTCCAGCATCTGCAGGCTAACTAGGTTAGGCTAGGTCAGTTTTCTGTTGGTATAATTCTTGTCGCTGGTTATTTGATGAATGCTCCATAATCACATTCTCTCTTGCCGCTTGCTTGTACGAGTCTTGTAATTTAGAATATAAATTATAATTGTAATTTAGAATGTAAAGCATAATGTAATATTCTTCACTCAGAGTTGTATATAAAGTATTTTTCTTTGCAGTCCCTTCTGTTGGGTCTGCAGGGGGCTCACCATCCATTCCACAAACCTTGACCAAAGTCAAGTGTCGTCAGCAGATTCAGGAGTCCCTCCCTTGGAATTGGCGATTCAGGCGCTTAGCAACTTTGCTCTCTTTGATTATGTAAGTTTAAATTTGAGTGGCTTTTGTGAGAAAGCTTCTGTATAGACTTGAGCGGAGACAGTTCTTGAATCAAATGCTGGAAAGTTGGGACAAGAATTTATCTAGATATTAGAGAGACCAGCGTTATCTGATCTTAAGAGTCAATGTTAACAGTTTTCTTTTTTACAGGATTGCTGCAAATGAGACTGACATACAACTTTTAAACTTGCTGCTGTTTGAAGACTGACTACATGCGTAACTATCCCGGTCAGTGATGGTGGCCCCCAGGGAGGCATGAAATGAATTTAATACCCCAATCAATTATTAAAACTGTTCAGTGGCATTTTGCCAGTAAATTTTCTTTGAAAGTCTTGAACATCATTTCGTGTCCCCTGGTTGGTGGCTTCTGCATGTGGAAACCTGGCGGTGGGACATATTAGAGGATTCTGGATCCTCTAATATAACTGTAGCATGCAGCACCATTTCTGATGTAGGTGTTGCCCACCATTGTTCTTCCCTTGACTAGACTCATGACTCCGACAATGTAGAACGTGGTTCATCCGTCCCAAAACTGGGGAAACGAGGAGAGGACCACACAGACAGGAGGGACATCTGTCGGCATAAATTAGGAAGCAAGCTGCTGGAAAAGGCTCATGAACAAGAGCCACTCCAACTAGGGATTAACCTGTGGAAAAGGTAACAAGGTATGTAGGTTGTCCTGCACTTGTCCCGCAACCTCCCTGTAGTTTTCCTGATTGTGCCTCTTCCTTTGCTTACTTTCTGGTCACTGTCTTTGTTTTGTTATTTGATATTTTAGTCATTTTACCTTCTTTCATTTGTTTGCAGTCTCTGATTCTGTAACAACATTAGGGTTCATCTTTATAGCTGTCATATGGAGCTTTTTCAGTGGATTGTCAGTCAACCTTTTTCCTGCCTGATGAGGCACAATGTGCCAAATTGATGACTGTGCATTTCAGTACTTTGTGGACCCTTCCACTGCACTGAATACTAGTTACTTCTTTTGTCAAGGCTGTGATAATGTAAGGCTCAGTGCTGTAATGTAAGGAGTTTTGCTCTCTCACCTTCTCATTGGTTTTAAACCTTTCAGATAGCTGTCAGTGGGCGTAAAATGGCTGGGAGAAGTGTTCTGAAGCTGTCAAACTTACAGGGTGGTCTGGTGAAAAGTACCTCAGTTGCTTCAAGGACACAACAGAGGTGGTAATAGAGTGTATGACATTCAACTTCATGACAGAAATATTGAACACTTGATGCCTCCAGTGGTAGATTTGGTGCTTGATGCATTTTGATAAAGCTCTGAAGTCTGCTGCTGTCTTCTGCTTGTTCTCCAGTCCAGCTCTTGTTGCACTTGCTTCAACTGAGCTCTTTTTGCTCTTTCTGTGACTCTGCTCTTATTGCTCCTTCTTTACCTGGAGTGTTTTCATTCTCATAGCCTGGATCCCAGTACTGTACTGTACACTGTAGGAAGAGACCCAGGTAAAATTTTCCCAAGTAAAATTGTCTTGTCTGCCTTGAAGCTGTAGACTGCCCATCACCTGAAGTAACTTCATTTTTCTTGTAAGTGTACCACATTCTGAGTTGCTGTCAAGAGGGATTTGTACTGTACTGTCTGAGACAGGTGACTGGATGTTTGTTTGATTGCTGTTAAAGCCAGATTTATTCCCAAGATATCTTCCTGGGTGGTTGAGCCTCCATTTACCATCCTGATGGAGAACTTGACTGGTTTATTATTCCTTGATTTCTATAAGAAGTTTTCTGTGAGTATTGTTGGTGTTTCTTTGTTTTGCTGTCCTCTGTGTCAAAGAGGTGGAAGAGGCAAGTGTACTTGGAGGCGTAAAAGGGAATGTTAGTGTCTTGTTCCACAATGCTCTCACTGAAGATACCTCTCTTTGCCTTAATCCATCAACTCTTAGCTTGACCACAAGCCATTGATAGTAGGACCTTTTGAGTAACCTTAAGCCTCATGTAGGGATCCAGAATCTGCGCAATAGCCAACATTTTTTCGTAGACTTTCCTTCCCTAACACTGCAGTGGTGGCTGTACTAAGTAGCTTTTGTATAGCCTTGTTCTATATAATTTGTCGAACCAAGAGAATCTCCAAGTAGGAATAAAGTAGTGCTGCTGCATCTTGGCCCCTGTTGATCCACATGTATATTAGATCTAAAGTGTTGCACCCTTCTACTTGTGGCATATGACTTTCAGTGACTTCCCTTTATTACTAATGTCTTGTGAGCAGTGCTATCACAAAGACTGAAGTTACTTCTTTGATGCTTTATAAGTTTTGTCTGGATAACAGTGTCACTGGTATGCTGTGGAAGGGGGTTGGGATGTCTTCAATCTGAATTTGTCATGTCCATTAAGTTGAATGAGGGACAACACCATCTTGATATATGTTCCCATCTCTGTGTTTCTCCACTTGTATATTCCATCTCAAGTCCACAGATGGTCCAGATCTGGCATATTCCTTCAGTGTACTCAGCTAGTCCAAATTGAGTTCAGTCTCCTTGAGTTTGTTTGTGGAATGAAGGGAATAAGAGGAGTGGGTATGAGACCAGCAGCTCAAATACTAACTGGCATTTTGTCTCCCTTCACATTGGAAGCAGAGGGGAGAGGAGGTTTGATCATTTATCTGCTTACTCTAGGTTCATCTCCGTAGGGGGATAGTGCCTCGAGTGCACCTCATGTGGTACACTGTAGGCATTACTTGAGGTTCTTTGCAGCATCTCTTTGAGCTTGAGCTGCAATAACTACAACCCCTTTCATTTCTTTGACTGTACCTCTGTTCATGTTCAGTTCCTTCCGTCTTACTATCCCCAACCCTCTTCTAGCACTGAACTCATAGTGTAAATGTGAGGTTTTCCTCCTGTTAAACCTTTCGCTCCTTTTTACTGTTAATTTCCATTTCAGGGCTGAATGATCTAGTCCTAAGTCCTATATGCTATTTTGTTCTACTCAAGGTTCTAGGTACTTGCACAAAATACACCTTCAACGGAACCATAAGCCATTCCAATCCTATGATGTGTGCGAGATCCATTCAAGGTCAGCACAGTTCGAGTAGTTCCAAATAGGTTTCATGAAAATTCCTTCCTACCCAAACTAGAGCAAGCTTCAATATGTTGTCACACACTTGAGCCAATATATTTTTTGTGCTGAAAGTAGTAGTGAAAGTTGAATGCTGTCCCTTTTTCCTTGTAGTACTGAATGGTACAGTATATTACAGTGGAAGATAAGATAGAATGAGGTTCCCAAGACCTCTGGGTTTCTTGGCTCTGAAGGGAAAATGAACCAGTACTCTTTTGTCTCGAGTATTGAAAAGAGAGTTTAGGAGAGTAGTATTCTACTGCTATTGTTAACTAATTACACAGTACTACTGTTATTCAGTTGGTGAAGTAATTGCCCCAGTTCTGTAATAACATCTTATTCACAAAATGAATGAATGGCCTGCTTTTGAGGTACACACTTCTTTATGATAAGTTTATTCTTCAGCTGAAAAAGATTGAGTTACTCTTAAATGAAAACTTATCCAATGTAACTCAGGAAAGCAGCTCTTTTTTTTTATTTTTTTTGTAGCCTGGACAGTCGTTCTTTGCATAACCATATAGCTGTGTCACTCACTGTCTGAAGGAAAGTCAACTATTTCGTAGGGGTTTCGCAGTAAGGGGAGAAATGAGAAGCTAGGTATACCTCATTCTTGTTTCTCTGAGGCTAAACTGCCTCAAATTTGGCGTGTAAGGACCATGGTATTTGAGAATTGTTTCCTGAGCCTTAGTGATTGTGGATGCAGACACTTATGTTTTCAGTCTTCAGATTTCTTGGCTCCTTTGGGTTGCTTATTCAAGTGTCACGTCTTTTTGCTCTTGTCGTCAGAGAAGTGGTGATGTTACTTAGTTCCTTCATTGTCAGTTCTTGATGCACACATTGGAGAAATGGTATGTTATTTCATTATGTATGTATGTATGGTTGCAGTATTATAACCCTGCTGATAACTGCTCTGGTATCTGATGTTTTTGAACACTTGCTTTCGTATAGTGTGCCCGTCTGCAAAGGAATGGGATGCCTGTATGACTGCGTCAGGTTGTCAAGATTTTGTATAGTACTCTTCCTGCTTGAAAGTCTCAGTAACTCTGTACAGTATTCCAAGTGAGTCTGTTTTGGGCTGACACACAGCCACTGGTTATTGGTTGTGATGCGGAGAATTGCTTGCAATGCGTGACAGATTCTTCGGCATCCATTTGCAAGCAGCATCTTCATGTCCTCAGTAGACACAGCCAGTCTTGGCCCATCCTGTAGGTGTTGGAATGAGTCAAGTCCATATCCTCTCTCACAGCTTCTTTTTTCCCTTTTGCCTTTTGTTGACTTGAAGTTGGAAGCAGTATGTCTGTGCTTGTTCTATGTAGAGGCTTGTTTTGTAATAATGAAGAAGCCATTCAGTTGCAGACCAACAGTGCCTCTGGAGGTTTTTGTCTTTGCCCCACTGGAGTACAGTACAGTACTGTACTACATAGTGTTATGTTAGGTACAGTACAGGTATTGCCTCGTTGCTCTCTCCATCAGGTTCATCTCAAGGCAGGAGGAGAACAGTGATGAAAGTTGTCTTATTACGAGACATCTTTATTCCTCATTATAAAATCAGTCAATGAACACTGATGAATTGCCCATTGGTATTTAGCTGCCTTGATCTATTCATCTAGATGTTGGTATTTATCAATCAGGGTGTTTTGTACTATGGGCTCATTGAGGTGGTTGTATTATAAGCTGAAATCAGTTCATTGATGTGTTTGCACTGAAGGTTTAAGTTACATACTTGTTCGTAACATGTAGTATGTTCATTGAGGTGTATGAATAAAAGGCTAATGTCCTTTCATACAATGTTGGCGAATCAGTGGTGTCTGTGTGTACAATCAAGTCAGCTCATTTAGGTGTCTGGACGACTGGTTAAGTGTTGCCAAATTTTTCAGTTTTAAAATGGTCCCGTGGGGGGTTACTGCCATCAGTGCACCTCACATGGTGCACTGTAGGCATTACTTAAGGTTCTTTGCAGCATCCCTTCGACCCCTAGCTGCTGCAACCCCTTTCATTCCTTGAACTGTATCTCTGTTCATATTCTCTTTCTTCCATATTACTTTCCACCCTCTCTAACAATTGATTCATGGTGCAACTTGCAGGGTTTTTACCTTGTTACACCTTTCAAACATTTTACACAACTGAATGACCTCATAGGTCCCAGAGCTTGGCCACTGTCCTAAATTCTATATTGCATTCGATCCCCCACTGGAAGGATAGACTCCCTCTTTCTCACATATGTCTACAGCGTTTGTATTGGTCCTCAGCGTCGTTTTGTGTTGCCTGATGTTTTATTTGACATGTTTGTCACCATCTTTCATGCATCAGTAACACAGGTGGTTTGGTTATGGTTGCTCCTGTTCATATTCTTGGAAAATTGGTTGTCTGCTTTTATTTGTGAACTAGTTAGATTAAAAGGTACTTTTTTATAAAAACATACTTATTCATGCTTTGCATTGTATCGCCACTAGAGGCGCAAGAATGTCTTCCATGTTTCCACATCCCTGTCATCCAGTGTCGTGTTGAAAATGATTTAACTTGGCTACTTTTGCAAATGCAGCCTTTTCCTGTTCTATCTTTTTGGTAACTATACTTGAGGAATGTGAACATAGTTGTCATTCCTCTTCTCTTTTGTGCTTTGGAAGAGACATTGAGTTCACTGGTCGAATGACCTCCTTGACTGAGCTCTCCATCCAAGTGTATAAAAGAGCTCTTGTTGTGGAAGCCAGCAGCATTCTTTCTGATGACATTATATTAGTTGCTTCTCTTTTTACCTGTACTGTCTGCTGTTGCTTTAGAAGCAGTTTCTTATCCTATTTCATTCATTCGTCTGCTGCTTAAAAGAAATTAATGTTCAGTCTGGAGTTTCGATCATCTTCATTGATGATTATGCCCAAGTTTAAAGAAAATGCTCTTAGCAAGAACCCCCCCCCCCCCCCCAGCATCTCAGTCCAGCCTTTCTGCAGCTGCGAATTGCCATACTGCAACACTTGTGGCATCCAGGATATGCTAGTAACTTCAGAGCTGTCTTTGCAATGTATGAGGTCAGCCAATCATAGTCACTGCAAACTCATTTTGTAAGGGCAAGCCATCCCAACTTCTCATTGGACTTGGTAAGGAGCAAGGAATCCAGCTCAAATTTTTCGAATTTGTGATTTGACATGTATCACAAATCACGAAGGGATTCTCATTCATTTGTCCATAACGTTTGGAAATTGACAGCAGCTTTTACTCTAGGTAGTCTTTGATTGTTTGGCAGATGCTGCTTTAGATTAGCAAAACGAGCTTTTGTAGTTTTCATGAACCTGAGTTTGCCTTGTTTGAAAGACGCGGTTGTAGCTTCAGCCTCAGTGCTTGAAAGAATAGTGTTTGTCCCTTATAGTGAGTCAGATTTTGCATAGTCTTTCTGCATGGTCTGAGGTCTGGGTGCAGATGTTAGTTTGTTCCTGACCCAGCCCAGGATATGAGGGTACCTGTGGCTGTACTTTTTTGTTGCCTACTGGTGGTACAGACTCTTGTGGAAAATTTCTTATGCATGTTGTGTACTGACACCACTTTTCTTAAAAGTGGGCAAATTTTTTTGGGGGGGGAGGGGAGGGGAAAGGGGGTTGCAAAGTTACTGTGTTAACGCCCCATTTAGGAAGACATTAAAAGTTGGTCGCTGGTTTGTTGTCTTGTGAGGCCTTTTTTTCTGAACTGTTTCCTAGCATTAGGGCTCTAAACCTCTTAATACTATAATCTTTTGGTCCATTTCACTTTCCAGCTTCTTCTTCCAGTCTGTGTTAGTGTTCATAGAGACATTTTCGAGGTAATTCCTCTGTAGTGTCATTTTGTTACTTTCAACATGTATTAATATTTTCATCTTCTGTTTTGTGTATCCTTTCATGTTTTCCCTGTTAAGTGAGATGTGCTGCAAATCATTCCCAATTCCTACCTCTTTCCCTTGCCACCTGTGTTTTAGCCTCCCTTTGCCAGAGTTTGTAGGCTGTAGTCTTGTTTAATAGCCTTTCATTTGTTAGTTCAGCCACCTGGTCTCTCTTCTCTTAATCTTTTGGTTAAACTGGAATAATTCTCCCCTTTGCACTCTGCTACACTACTGCCTTTTGACAGTTTACAGTGACCACTTTTGGATGCTGGATGATGGATTTTCTGACATGTCTTTTTAGCCAGTTGGACAGTTTTTGTAGCCATTTTTTAGTCTGACCTTTTGTTTACAACAAGTGCCATTTCTTTTGGCTGTATCTCCACCTTTTCCATGTTTTTCATAATGCATTTTTCATGTGGGGACACTTTGGCCCAATTGGCCTAGGATACTTGAATTCCATCAGTAGTCTGTCAATTCAAAGGTGCACATGATTTTTGTAGATCCTGTAGGCAAACATGGCTGAATCATTTCAAACTTACTCCCAGCATTTTGTAGGCAAACTGAATCTTGCGAATTAAGCTTATGTCCACCAAACTGTATCTTGCATAAACAGCTGATGTTGACTATGTATAAATATGATTTTCTTAAGGGCATTGTAAATGTTGTATACATAATTTAACTGTTTGTCTGTTGTCATTATATATCAGGCTCAGACAAGGCAAACTGAGGCTGTTAATCTCGCAAGGACTGCAGTTGCCGACAATTTATATATAGCTGAGGCTAATGTTGTTCACAGAGGTTGCTTCATAGTTATCCCCCGCCCTCGAAACAGGTCATCAGGATCGAAACACATTGGAAGCTTCACATAAAAGACCTCATTTGAATTATGTTGTTACGTACCCATAACCTTGTTTACAGGACAGTATTCTGAAAGTGAAACATATAGCATCCTAGAAATGACTTTATTGAAGGTTTATAATGTGATTTAATGAAATTATGGTCTGTCACACACACACTCAATTTGATAATGGTAGAATGCTACAGATTAAAGCTTTTAGTTGATGCAATCAAATTTTTCAAAAACATTTTTGCAGGGTCATAATATTTTGTAATACGAGTGAACTGAAATTCAAGCATCACGTCATCTTAGGATTCTACTACACAGTTTAGTCCTGTAGTTTCTGTGCAATTGGAAAAGAAGTAACAAGTATTGCTCATTTTAGGGTTTCTAGACGTTTTTGTATTTAATTCGTCAGGTTCATGAAGGACATACGTTACATGCCATACATACAAGGGAAGAGCGCCACCTTGTGACCCACATCTCAAGTGGGTTGTCAATTGCCTTAGTGCTGCCTAACCAAACAAAATGTGCCAGATGAATGACTCTGTGCAGTTCAATACTTTGTGGACCTTTTCCACAAGTATCTGAATATTAGTTTAGTCTTTTGTTGATAACATGGTAGCTGTTAGTAAGTGCATAATATGACTGAGAGTAGGAAGTGTTCCGGATCTCAGTCGTGGGATACTTAAGTTTTACAGAGGCAGTTTGCATGTCAACAGCTATCATTAAATTTCATTGGTAAAAACGGAGCGTGCATAGAAAATTATCTTGTCACACACTTCTGGTAGTCACACTTGGATGTCTCTTCGATGTAAGTTAGGGAAGTATAATACAATCCCTTTTTCCAATTGCTGTTGGGTACAGTATCTACATTACTTTGCCAACTATTACTTACCCGTACCTCTGTTTCTACTATCTTTACTTTTCCAAAGCATTAATGTTGAAGAAACACTCCTTGCGGGCATTCTGTTTCACTGTCATTTTACATTCCAGTTGATCCCAAAACATTTGGGTGTTGTCACTGAACAGGGCGAGATAGCAGGTAGTCTGGACCACATACGTTGTCCACTTTTATCATGCCCCATAGGGGGTTAGTGTGTGAGATGCACTGTAGGTGTCACTTACGGTACTTGGCAGCGTCCTTTCGGCCCCTAACTGCAACCCCTTTCATTCCTTTTACTGTACCTCCATTCATATTCTCTCTTCCATCTTGCTGTCCTTAACCCTCTCCAAACACTTGTTTCATAGGGCAACTGAGAGGTTCTCCTCCTGTTACACCTTTCAAGCCATTCTACTCTCAATTTCCCTTTCAGCACTGAATGACCTCATAGGTGCCAGTGCTTGGCCTTTGGCCTAAATTCCATATTCCATTCCACTTCTATCATCGGCCACATACTGTAGTTCTTTCTGTAATGGTTGAGGCTTCTTAGGGGAGGTGCTCCCCACATACCCTTTCAGTTTGGAAGCCACACTGTCAAGTTTAATATTTCAGAGCTCAAAACTGATACTGTCTCAAAGAAAAAAAATTTATAGGTCCTGATTTCAGAAATAAATCAGTATATCACTTGCACTGCACCATAAAGAGTCTACACCCTCTTATCTCCACTCAAAAGTATGTGTACAAAGTTCAGGTTCACTCGAATTTCAACTTGTATGACACACGTTTACTAATTTAAGGCAAATCAGAATGATTCATTTAAAAGGTTTTTATTGCTCTATAAATATGCATATGAAATAAGTAACTTGGAACTTAGCTGTACCTTCCATATCATTGATGGTCCTTTTCATGCTTGTTAACAAATCGTAGCTTCTGAGAGAGAGAGAGAGAGAGAGAGAGATTGATGCATGGTTTTTCTTCAAGTTTTTAAGTAACTACAAGCATGACATCTGGGTACCTATGCTGAAAGGAGCTGTTCCCTAATTTACAGCTGGGCTTTTGCAAGGACCTGGGTGTGTGGTGCACTTTTTTTCCTTTTCTAGTGTTTTCACAGGTTACTGGAATCTCTTCGCTGAGTTCCTGTGGGCCTTTTTTCCAGAGCAGCTTCTAACTGTAGTATCGGGTGGTGCCAGTTTACAAACTTTGAAGTCAGGGAACTTATCGCACTAATATGTGTAGCTGGTTTTCCTCAGGGTGGTATTCTTGACCCACTGTGTAACATATTCATACTTGAGGTTTGGCACAGAAAGCAGTCGAATACAGAATTCTGTACAGATGCATGAGTGATTTATCTTAGAAGATCAAGATTTGATCTTTTGCTCTCCTAACTGAACCTCATCTTTTGACACTTTTGATACTTTGTGCATCATTAAAGTGCATTAGGATATAGAATACCAGGAACAGTTTTCACACTCAGATATTGAAATGATGGCATTTTCCTTGTTTCATCTAAATACTGGATGTGCTGTCGGTTGCACAGCAAGATTGGCCAAGATTTTTCTGTTGGTTTCTCTTACAACAATTATACTGTACTTGAATCTTGTGAAATAAAATCCCCACACAGATTAGGCTAGTATAGTTATTTCACACTAGGATAGGCGAGAGAGATTGATGAATTACTTATAGATCGGCTGTGGTTTGCTATTGAGTACCCTCAGCCTGGTCAATAAGTAATTATGCTAAAAATGTATGTGAACTTTTTTGTAAAATGGTCAAGTAAATTTTAGATGTCTGTTGCAAGTTCTGTCCACAGAAATCTACTGGTCTCTCTCTTCTTCAATTACACAATGAACTTGTATAATTTGTGAAATTTCTAGGACATGGTTTTTCTGGAGAGGACATGATAGACGTTCCTGTAGCCTAGGCAAGTAAAAACTCCAGGTTTCTACAAAAAGAAAGTTTATAAACAGTCATAACACTTTATTAAAAGATGCTCTTGATTACATCCTAAAAGCCATAATGATTTATTCTACAGTACAGGTATTTAAAGTGAATAAATTTCAGGGGCTACTCATTAAAATAAAAATGGTCCAGAACTAAATAAAAGGCCAAACAGTGAAAGGCTTGAAATAGTAATAAATGGCAAGTTGGAGGTATTGACTCTTTCCTTTCATCAGTCAGACTATGATTGGATAGTAGCATGTGGCTGCGTCTGAGGCTGTAGAGAATTACTGTCGATTCTGATGTGGGGAGACCTATTAAATTTGGTACAGTTGATGTTTGCTAGTCACCTCTGAAGTTGTGCAATGATGTTTCTTAATTACAGCCAAGATGTTCTCCAAAGCTGGCACAATACTATATTTAGTCTTGTTTTCTTGCGGGGAGAACCACTAAACTGTAATGCTTAATGTTCATGGACACTGCTTTTTGTGGTAGTTAAGGAAAGTTCCTGTTAGTTAGTAACCTTAATGAAGTTGTGCAGTGACTTAATTACTCCCATAATTATTTTCTAAAGCTGGCACAAGATGCAGATTGCTCTTATATTCACACCATACTAAAATGCCCTTTATCTATGGGGGAACTGTCACCAACAAAACCTCACCTTGAGCATTAGTCATTCTGTGGCATCATGGCCATGCACATTCGCTCCACTCCCCAAACCCCCCCCCCCCCCCCACAGTGCTCTTGGCAAATCAACCAGGGCTCTTTCCCTGCAGGCTTCTTATCAGTCCTCTCTCTCATGATTGTTGGACCCTGCAGTGGTGCTTATACAGTCTGCTTTGCTGGACCTCTTCCATTTAAAAAGTGCTGTTGTGTAATTTCTCTGAACACTTTTTGCAGCTCCATTGCTTAACAATGACTTCCATCCATTTTAGGCACATACGTTGATTCTGATCACTAACTAAGATTATCTGTCCATAAACACTGTTTGTATGTACTCCTTGCATGCCCCCTTAATTGCCTGGACATTTCCCAGTACAGTACTTTCAAATCATCTTCACTATTATAGTCTGCTGTCTATTATCACCCCAATATGTTCCCACTTGGATGACTACACTGAAGTGCTTGTTGACAGTTGCGAGGAGGAGGTCTGTTAGGTTTGTATGTTGATCTCTAGGCCTCTGTCATGTTCATAGTTATACTTTATTACTGGACTGCCTCTGATGTACATGCAGGTTATTCTTTTGCAGAATCAGTGTTCAGGTCTACACAGCTCTTAACTTCCTGTTGATGTGTAGGGTTTTGTCACTGAATGGAGAACCACAAGGATTCTGGACAATCTTTGATATCCATGGCAGTATTGCTGCATCGAGTCATGGCTTTATTTTTATTGGATTGTATTTTGTTTGTGGTCTGTCAGTACAATATAATTAATGTACAGTCCTAATACCTTTGGTCTCCAGATTAGTTTAACTAAATGAAGAGCATGACTACATTGTAAATGTTAAGGGCACATTTGTTGAATTAAGAGCAGAATATTTATAATTACTTGGCTAATCATGTTGTTTAGGGTAATTGTCTTAATGTTGAGGAAGGAGGATGTTTAGATGTTTGGGAGGATGTTTGAAATGTATTGTAAGCTAATGAAATTGGGTGAATTTTGACACACTTCATCATTTATTGTAAGAATTTTTAATCATTGCTCATTGAAGTAACAATTGCTATTATTGATGTTAGTGTCTTCAATGTTGGATTGATTTTTAATATTGTTGGTGTTAAACATGAGTGATGCTGTGTGTGCACTAAAAACCAAATGGTCTGTAATTAATGTAGTATCCAGATTGGTTGTTAAAAATATTGAAAATACCTGATCTTTTGTAAAATATACACTCTTTATTTCAGATTGAGAACTACTTCTAATTAACTTGTGATGGGAAGGTCTCATATCTAAATTGGAAGGTAAGGTTTCTGGGAATAAAAAGTATTTTTCTTATGTATGAATGTTTTGAGAAAATTTGTAATTTCAAAGTTAAATGGTATCGTTTTCAAATTAATGTATTCAATTTTATATGTAACATTGGTTCCAGAAAAATTTTTAAAGTGGAACAATATAATTTTCAAGTTAATGTAATTTAAACTTTCTATCTATAACATTGGCCTGAGAAAGATTACTTGAGATTAAAATAGGAAACTTGCTTTTTGATATCATGGATTTGTTAAGGTTGTCAAGTCCTTGAATTGCCGTCATGGGGACGTAATACAGAAATTTCAATTGTTCTAAATGAAGGAACTGGAGAAGGCCCTTGTTATGGGTTGGGTATAGCAGAGAGGAAGCACTGGATAGTAAATAAGGTTTCATGTCATGACCTTGGGTGGGAAACCCAGGTGGGCATCAGATATGAGAGCAGTATATACCTCCAGGGACAGCTTCCTTCCTTACCTGTAAGGTTCCAGTAGTTTCAGAACCCCCCGTAGGCATTACTCAAGTTTCTTTGCAGCGTCCCTTCAGCCACTTTCGTTCCCTTTACTGTACCTCTGTTCATATTACCTTTCTTCCATCTTGCTATCCTTAACCCTCTCCTCCTCACAGTTATTTCATAGTGCTTCAACTGCTGTGAGGTTCTCCTCCTGTTACACCTTTCCAACTACCTACTCTCAGTTTCCTTTTCAGGGCTGGATGACCTCATAGGTCCCAGTGCTTGGCCTTTGGCCTAAACTCTGTATTCCATTCCATGTTTCAGAAACAATAATCCTGATTCTCTAACAATTAGAACAGATTCTGTTCCAAATCTGAGAGAAGAAGAAGAATCCCACTCATAATAATAAACCTTTTCTCAGTTACTAAGTTTGAGTGGATGACGTAGTTAGTATATTGGAGAACTTCTGGAACAGTTCTTTACTGTAGCCATCTTACTGCCTTATGTTATTGGTTGTACAGTAATAGTGTTTTACTTTTGAGTTCTCGTGTACTGTGGAGTGAAATGTACTTTATCTGAAAAGCCCCTCAGAGTGTATAAGCAAGTGGAACAGTTTCATGTTCTTGAAGATTAGTAGAAAGCTTTGAATAGTGTTCAGAATTGTAGTAAGTTCATGTTTTTTGTTTTGACTTTTTGATCTTGATTTTGGCTACTGATAAGATCGGTAGAACTTGGATCCAGATTAGTTACCGTGGGCAGAAATGTCCAAGTTGAAATAAATACCCACTGCTCATTTTGAATGGGTTAGCAGTTGCATGTAGAACTACATACTGATCAGTTTGAAGGGGTTGAGAGTGAGGTGTCTGGATGTGTGAGAGAAATTAATTACTGATAATAATAGAAATTGATACTGTACAATAACAATGGCCATCATTCTTTGAAATGAGACAGTAGGTTTGAATGTCTTAAATCTTTAGACTTGTTTTGGTGTGTCTTGATATTTAAAGTTTCCAGAACTTGCTACATTAATTTTATTGGACAACACAAGGTATTTGAAGTGGGTCAAAGTCATCATAACTTACATTTGATTCATCTGCTCAGGAATATTTCTGTTAAAAGGTGATGGATTAAACTTGAAGGCAGAAGTTTCTGTTCTGAATATTGGGTGTCGTAGTATTGCACAGAATAAAACCTTGTTCTGTAATTGTAGACTGCACTGGGTATGCAAGATGCCCTGCTAGAACTCAGTATCTAAGGGGAGGGTTGGGTTGGGTAGGATCTTGGATAATATCTCGCACCAGATATGGATTGAAAATAAGAGATGCAGGCATTTTAATGAACAGTCCATAATGAAGTATATAAGTGCTCTGTGGGAAATGCATTACCTAAGTATGATGGAAGTAGTTAGTGGGATGGTCGAAAAGTACAGAGGTATGCAGGTCATTGTAATAATGACAGTCATTGTACTCAGACAGTATGATAAAATAGAATTTTGGACAGGGGACTGAGGAAACAAAGAATCTATCACTTCAGTAGCTCTCAGAGCAGTCTTGACAGGAAAGATGGTATGAAGTAAGCAATAGTTACATTTAGCAAAAGAATGCATTTTGTTATGCATTAATTTTATAGGGAGAAAGTGTTTTAATCCTGAAAGGCTGTGGTTTTTTTTTATTTAGGTTTTATAATAGAGACCTGGCTGTAACTAATGGTGATGTTTGTTTTGATACCTTGTAAGCAAAAAGACATCCATTTCATGTGATGTAACAACTTATTCTTGTCTTTTCAGGTGAATATAGCCTGAGATTCTTGAAGAAATGAATATACGGATTTTTGAAGAAAATAGCCCAGTTGTTCAGCACCGTAACAAAGGCAAGTATTAATGAACACGCGTCTTTTATTAGGGGTTGAAATGGTATGGTATTGGATCAGTACAGTGCCAGCAGGAATATGCTTTCTGAAAACAGAGCCATTGAGAATGCTTGAATTTTGATCTGATTGCAGGCCAGTGTGGCGAGAGAAATCAAAGGCAGGCATAAAAAGACTTACTTATTTCCCTCGGAGGTCCGGCCTACCGTCATGACGCTTCGTTCAGGCCTCCTTACAACATAAACAAACAAACAACTTAAACATAAACAAATAGGAGCGCAAAGTGCAACATCTTGCACAGATAATCTCAACAGAATGAACATATTCCCTCTCTTTTGAAATGAAACAAAAGAAATCTACTTCCAAAGTAATAAGCATTACATGGTACAGAAAAAATGAAATTGTCTACTTATAAAAGCCGTTGAAGACTTCAGGGATCCACTCTCAAGTACTTTCACTATTCTCAAAGAATTTACCCCCTTTTTTGTTCAACACATCAGCCAACTGTGCTTTGAGTCCACCCAAAATATCTTGAACTCTCCATTCTGAACCAGTTCTTTGATAATATCTATGTCAATTCTCAATCTCTTTTTGGAAACATTTTTAACCAAGAGTACACATTCTTAAGAAGTGAACGGTTATCCACATAGGGTTCCACAGGCAGATTTCGCTTTCCATCATACAGTATTTGAGACAACATGTTTCCAAGATAGTAAGAAGTGCTGTTGACAACACTTCTTATTTTCTTTCTTTGACTCCCACGTGGAAAGTCACAAAGCCTCCAGCACCACTAAATCCATCAGGGAGATTTGCACAGCCAACTTGAACTTGAAGCTGTCACCCAGTCCTGGGAAATCCTTACAGCTCTAAAGAGACAGGCTTTTCTTAGACATTTGTTTGCCACAATCAGGGTTATTTGTTTTACAGCTAAGTTCCAATACTTCATATGACAGATAAGTCACGTCTTGAATTAACACATAACCATCCTAGTTGGCCTACTAGACTCTTGAAATTCTCCTTTTCTTCTTCACTGCACTCCTTATTCTTATTTAATCCTCTCTCTGCACTTACTACATTTATAGATTCCAGTGATTTACAATAGTCATTTTGATGAAGTGTGACACCATGCTCATTCTGTACAGTATCCAGGCCATTGTATCTGAATATAGCATTACTTAGCTTCCTAACCGGAAAGTGATTTCAGATTTAGGCAGTGACCTCACATTCAAATTTCTTTATTCTTCCCCACATGCATCAAGAACATATCACACAGATCTCCTTTACAATACCAGTAGAATGCTGCAGGGTCAGTTTCCACCTAATTACATCCCATCTTCAACAGGAAAGTTCTCACTATGAGGTACCATTTTGTAGCAGCATCATTTAGACCACACAGTATACACATTTCCTTTAATTTCCACAGTACATTATCATCACAGCCAGCTTCAACAGGTGGAATGAGATACACTTCACGCTCAAATTGTTCACTCTGTAGGAATGCAGCCTTAGTGTTAATTGAATTCACCACCCATCTTGTGGAAGACAATATACCAAAAAAGGACCTCAATACTTCCTGGCTAACAGTGGGAGAATCTGACTGGATTTCTTCCTTTTCCTCAGAACGTCTGGCGTCTGGCCTTGCTTTCATTTTCTTTTTCCTATCACTGTTTCCCTTTTCTGTTGCCACCCAACAGACAGACGGTGCCTTTTGACCTTAGTTAGGCATTTCCTCGGATGCACCAAAATTCTTTCAGGTTTTTAGTTTTTCTTGTTTTGCTTTATCAAGTTCCTGACTTTGTGTTTTCACAAGCCTTTACTATTTCCCTGGGTTCCTGCACTCCATCTTCTAAAACTGTTACCCATTTTTCTACATCTCTGTTCTAGTCAATGGCTGTCATGTCCATCTTTATGTTCAGTATTCCTCCAACCACTGTATTTTCCTGTAGATTTTCCAGCATGGCTGTGAACAGTTCCTGTCTGTCATTTGTCAGTCTCTTTTTGGCAGGAATCTTTCTCTGTCCAGTCTTTGGAATACCCTTGATTGTTAATTGTCTTCAGATGAAGTGTTCCCCACTTTGGTGTGGTTCTCTTTTTCTTCCTCCTCATTTTTTCATTTTCCACTGGATTTATAACTGGTTCTGTCTCATTCTTCTTCCTCTTGTCCATTGCATCCTTTCCTCTTGGATGCTTCAACATATCAAGCAGTGCATTTCTTCCTTCGTTAGTGTCTCAGTCAAAACTGTATGGTGTCTCCTGAATGTGTGTTTCATGTTCTCTCACAATATTTGAACCATATTTTAAGATCGCTGTTTTGCCATCTTGACCAATGACTGTATCTGGTCCTTTCCATTCCTTTGCTCTTCCCTCTTAAAATAGACTTGATCTCCTCCATTCTGAAGGGCTTCACCAGTGGTTCTTACATTGTGCCTTAGTGCCCGTTGTATTTTCTCAGAAGTTTCAGCAGCAACAAGTCTTTTCTTGCAGAGTGGCTAGCCTTGAGATGTTTAGCAACCATTTCACTAGATGTTGTACCCTCCAGTGCAGGAAGTTCCTCATTCACGGTACATGGTAGGTTAGGATTCCACCCATACACGAGTTGATAAGGGCTAAAACCCCCCTACCACCTGAAGATAGTGTTTAGCATTGACTGCCCATGCCAAAGCCACTTTTAAAGACAGTTCTGGTTGCTCTGCCATCATTTTTGGTTGCTCTGCCATCATTTTTGTCACCACTTTGTCCATAACTGCATGATTGCGTGCTCACAGGCCATTACTGAATGTTCTCACACATTTCCAGAAGCATGTTGTTGACAAACTCCCTCCCCACCGTTATCACACAAGAATTTCACAGGGGTCCCAAACCAGTTCCCAACCATGTCTCCATAATTTTCTCTATTATCTCCTTGGGTTCTTTACTTCTTGTCACACAAGATTTTGAGAACCTTGTTGCCGTATCCACCATACGCAGAAAATGTACATCCCCTTTTTTGTACTCCTTGAGGTCTAATGCCACTTCTTCATTAACACACTAACAATTGGCCTTGATGGGGTTTTCGTATATTTCATGCATATCTCACAGCTATCTGACACTTCTTCAGCATACTTGTAGCACATTTGTCCTTAAAACCTGCATCTTTCAACAGCTGAATCAGTCTCTTAGATGTGGGATGACCGAATTGTTGGTGCAGTTTTCCTATCTTCTTCTTCTTCATTATTTCTTCTGTTTTCTTCCAGGCCTCTTTCTCATCCCTTAGTGGAAGGCAGTAGTTTCCTGAAGAAGTGCCCCTCGGTTTCAACTTTGTTCTATGAATTTCTGCAGTATCCTTTTCTAAGTCTAGTTTCATTTGTGCTTCTTCTTTGGTTTTTTGCTGAATAAAAGGGGAATAGAGCAGTTCACCACATCTGCTGTCACACTTGCTCTGTCACCTGTAATGTTCTCTGGAAGTTTGACTTTCATCATTGATTTATACACATTACCATCACCAAACTTATAGGTTGTTTCACTCTCTTCCTCTTCTGTTCTCATTTTTTCCTCATCTGACAAAGACTGTGTACTTTCAACCAATCACTACCACACACTGTAGAACTGCAGGCTGTGTCCAGGATAGCATACTTAACAGATTCTGTCATCAACACAACCAATCACTACCACACACTGTAGAACTGCAGGCTGTGTCCAGGATAGCATACTTAACAGATTCTGTCATCAACACTGACATCATTTTAGGATTTTCAATAACAGAATATAACTCTTCTTAGTTTACACTACTTACATACACATTTTTTGGACATGCTGGAGACATATGGTACTCTGATCCACACTCATGACATTTCCTAACCTTACCTTATAAGTCAACTGGGTTTCTCTGCCTATTTGTTTCACCTCTGTTTGCTGTGCTTCCTCTTCCTCTACTCTAAACCTTCCCTGTCCTCTCCACGTGTAATGACATTTAGCTCCTCCGTGCTAAATACTGCTTCAGGCTTTTATCACCACAGCAGGGCTCTCTCTCTCTCTCACTCCTGTTTGACACTGCACCCAAGGATAACACTTCGTGACTTCCAAAAGATTTCCTAAGGGCTTGCTGCATGGAATCAAACATTTTATCTGTTTCACTAAAGGACAGTGCCATCAGCACTGTTTGTTTGTCTTTAACCTCTAGCCCTGCACTGTCTAGTAGCTTCAATGCTAAAATACATTTTGGTATACTACTTTGAACCTCTCCAGAACTGCACTTCTCTCCACAAATTCCAAAGTTTACTTCTCCAGTGTATTGTCCTTTTCCTCTTTGTAGCTGTCAGACCTTGTCCTTGCCTCATACGCTGCTGACGTCTCATCCTCCTGGTACCACTTGTCCAAGTGTTGAAGCAAAACTTTCATTCCGTCTTCGACTGTCAACTCTTCAATATCCACTTCCTTGAAAATCTTGCTCCTCACCTCTCTTCCTTCTGGGAACAACAGGGCAGCAACCACAGCTTGTTTCTGTTTATTGATACTTGTGACAAGCTGCCATGCTTTCGGCTCTTTGTTTCCAGCTGTCATAACCTTTATCAACAGTGAAAACTGGCAACACCAGCCGCCTGCCACATTTGCTGACACAGCCACGGTTACGTCCTCCTATCTTCTAGATTGCTCGTTACTCTTCCTTCCTGCCACAGTCACGCTCTGCTGCCGTTTTGTTGATTGTATAGACCAGTGTGGCAGGAGACATGAAAGGCAGACAGAAAAAACTGTCTTTACTTATCTCAGAGATCCGACCCACCGAGTGCCTACTTCGTGACGCTTCACTCGGCCCTCCTTCACAACACAAACATTAACAAACCTAAACAAATGACGAACGCGAAGCACAATGTCATGTATAAGTATTCTCAATAGAGTTAACACTGCCTCAGGCCCGACCTTATGAGAGAGAGTGTAAGACTCAACGCACAGGTGCGTCCCCACCCCCTGCACATTCTCATGTGGTAACAGCACCAGGGTCCCAGAAGGGCAATGCAAACCCACAGGTAAGCTCACCTGGAGAAGGAGTTCTCCTGCCTAGTCTTTTTTGTCTGTAGAGACCTCAGCCTACAGGAAGACTACAGCGCCCGAGGAATGAGGTTCCGTCACGCTCGAGTTTGTCCCTGAACTCGTAGCGAAGGTCTGGAAATATGAGTAAAACTATAGAAAGAGAAATGTAAAAGTTTTCATTGCATAAGAAAATGAACGTGTAATTAGGAAATTTATTCATTCATGCAAGAATACAAACTTGAAGTCTTTCATATGGTTTTGGTTATCGAAATTTGGCAGCCAGGCAGTTAATCAGCAGCAGGTAGGCAGAGAGTTGCGAGTCCCACCCACTTGGCCGACCTGACTGTTTGCATTTGCTTTTTCCTCTGCCTTACCAGAGTGATGATGCCTGCGCTGCTGGATTTGTCACTCAGCTCTGGTTGTTGAAGACTTTACTCTTTTGGTGCTTGCTTTTGCTTTTCCTTTGCTTGTGACTGTGGGATGATTATCAAGTGCCTTTCAGAGATTTTCTTCAATAATTTGTGCTTTGACTGTTCCTGGATGTTGCCCTCTGTGGCTAACCCCTGCTTGGACAGTTCCTGGGTGTTCCCCTTCTGGCTGTCCAGTCCGTTAGGGAGGAAAGGTCGCGAGGTTGATGACCAAACCATTTGCTGTGCTCTTGACAAGGCAGGAACTTCCGATGGGTGTTCCCACACGGTTGTCATTTCATCCTCTGCTTTGGTGGCTTCTCCAGGTGTCCAACAAAGACTAAGAAGTTAATAAAGGCCCTGTGGCCTTCCTGGGGCCCTTGGCCAAAGAATCATTTGCTGTTGCTGCTTCTGCCCTTGTTGGCACTTCCTTCTTAGTCAGGGTTCCTGCCTCGACTCCATATTTGATGGTCAGGAAAGAAGGTCAAAGCAGCACAGGCACCATTCGTCTTTCTCATCTGCGACCTCCTCTTTCTCTTCCTCCTCCTGCTCCTCCTCACTGTGGGAAATGAAAGAAGGCTGAGAAGACTGTCCTTTGCAAGAAGGCCCACAGAGTCTCTTGTAGAAATCTCTTCTTCCTCGAAGAGGAAAGACAGTCCTTCGTTCTCTACAGATGTGATAAATTTCAGCATCTGCCCTGTGACCAAAAGTAGCCTTGTTTCATGGGATGTAGATAAGTAAAAACACAGTTGGCTACACCCACTAGTTTTTGGGCTGAAGTAAAATAAGAGGTTTGTATATATGGAACATTAAAAATGCTTTAATGCTCTGTAACATTTGTCTGAAATCAGTGACTCATAGAGGATAGATTTGTCTCAGTAACCTTTGTTGGTTTTTATGTCGCACGAGTCGAACACTTTTGGGAAACGAGCACTTTGATTTAATGTTTAATGTCTGGTTTTTGCATAGGTGTCCCTCTCTCATTCTGTCGCGCAGATTTCTCTAATTGTGGGTTGCATTCTGTACTTGCAGAGGTCTCCTGCCCGCAGAAGTATAAGCGATGAATTTTCTAATCATCAAGTTTATCAGGAAGGGAAGAGGTTGATTCTCCCGCTAAAATTGGACGTTTAGTCATCAGGGAATTCTCCGGCTCCAGTTGAATTTGCAAACATGTTAAATAGTTTGTCTGAAGTTTAGATATTTTTTGTTGAAGTTAGTTTAGAAATTCTTTGTTGAAGTTGTTTTAGACACAAGGTGTTGCTGTGTTGTAACAAGAAAAAGCAGTTATTGTATTGTACTATAGTTCCTTTGCAATGTGTGTGTAATCAGGGATTATATTTGAAGTCTCGAGTATTATTCAGTTTTAATATTCTCTACAGATAGAATATCCAGGTTGGGTCATTTGTACAAAATGCGAGGTTGTCTTTGAAATGTTTCTCTTTAATTCAATGTTATTTAAGGGTATTTATACCCGTTTTTCTAACAGATTTCAGTTAATTTGAGGGTCGGTGTTTTAAGGAAAATGGTCGATAAGGATTTTATAGATATTAATAAAATCTTTATTAGAACTCTTGCCGTTTCATTTATGATGTATTTCCTCCAAACTTTTCCTTTTTGGTCAACAGAGATTTTCTCATTTATAATAATTAGGATTATCATGGCTCAGTGGTAGAGCGCATAGCTCACATTTGCAAGGTCTAAGGGTCAGTCCCCACTTGCTGCTCACCCAGTTGACCCAGTTATAAAGGAGTAATTGAGCTTAGCTTAAACAGGTTGAGAAAGGAGTAGGCAGCTAGGGTATACTCCACAAATCATAGGCCTAGCTTGCGTAGGTCTGTCCAAAAGGCGTATTCGGTGCCATTTGTTGAACCTTTGCAGTTTGGCTTTACTAAGATACAGGTGTAACAAGCAAAACTTTGCTGTGCAATTATTATATCTTCTGTTGACTGAAATGATTTACAAGTCAGTCTGCTTTCTGTATCAGTTTTATGTAATAATAATAAAAGTCTGTTAAATCGTTATATATTCAGGTTAAATACTTGTACAGGAAATCTCCATCTGTATGAAATGGGTCCTTTATTGGCCGACTGATGCATTGAAATAGGCCTCATTGACCTTAGTTTCACCATAACTCTGTACGCTGTGATTTATATCTGGACTCTTTACAGGTCCCAGATGACGACCTTCAAGTCCGCAACGCCATAAACTTCACTGCTCAGGTTCTCTGCTGTGCTGTGTCTCAGGCAGAAATCTATTAAACTCACTCTCGCACACTACTGAATTGATTAATTATCTCTCGCACACTGCAGAAACTTATCAGAAGTCTCTCGCACACTCAATAAATGTATTAAATTTTCTCTCGCACACTACTAAATTGACAAAATTATATCTCGCACACTAATGAATTGACAATACTTCCTCTCGCACACTACTGAATTGATACAAGTTTCTCTCGCACACTACTAAATTGGCAATATTTTCTCTCGCACACTACTAAATTAAGACAAGTTTCTCACGCACACTAATAAATTGGCAATATTTTCTCTCGCACACTGCTAAATTTGACAATATATTTTCTTTAGAATGCAAGAGAAAATATTTGCTAATTCAGTAGTGTGCAAGAGAAAGGTTAATTTAGGGGTGTGCAAGAGGAATTGTCAATTTAGTAGTGTGCAAGAGTAACTTTTGTCAGTTTAGTGGTGTGCGAGAGAAAATATTGTCAATTTAGTTGTGTGCGAGAGAAAATTTGTCAATTTAGTTGTGTGCAAGAGAAAATATTGTCAGTTTAGTGGTGTGCGAGAGAAAATATTGTCAATTTAGTAGTGTGCGAGAGAAAATTTGTCAATTTAGTTGTGTGCAAGAGAAAATATTGTCAGTTTAGTGGTGTGCGAGAGAAATGTTACTTTAGTTGTGTGCGAGAGAAAAAATTGTCAATTTAGTAGAGTGCGAGAGAAAATTTGTCAATTTAGTTGTGTGCGAGGGAAAATATTGTCAGTTTAGTGGTGTGCGAGAGAAATATTACTTCAGTTGTGTGCGAGAGAAAATATTGTCAATTTAGAAGTGCGAGAGAAAAACCTCAGCAATTCAGGAGCGTGCAAGAGAAAATATTTTCAATTCAGTAGTGTGCGAGAGAAACGGTCAAATTAGAAGTGTGCAAGAAAATAGTAAATTTAGTTGTGCGAGAGGGGAAATATTTGTCACTTTAGTTGTGTGCAAGAGAAACTTTTGTCAATTTATTAGTGTGCGAGAGAAAATATTGCCAGTTTATTAGTGTGCGAGAGAAAATAGTTGTCACTTTAGTTGTGTGCAAGAGAAAATTTTGTCAATTTAGGAGTGTGCAAGAGAGAAACTTTGAGCATTTTAGGAGTGTGCGAGAGAAACTTTGAGCAATTTAGGAGTGTGCAAGAGAGAGAAACTTTGAGCAATTTAGGAGTGTGCGAGAGAAACTTTGAGCAATTTAGGAGTGTGCGAGAGAAACTTTGAGCAATTTAGGAGTGTGCGAGAGAAACTTTGAGCAATTTAGGAGTGTGCGAGAGAAACTTTGAGCAATTTAGGAGTGTGCGAGAGAAAAGTTTAGCAATTTAGGAGAGTGCGAGAGAAATACTGTCAATTTAGCAGTGTGCGAGAGACGATATTTTCAGTTTAGTAGTGTGCGAGAGAACTTTCATTTTGATATGCACGGCTTTGTAGTTAAATACTGAAGTCTCAGAGGCGTATATTACATATAATATGCAGTACAGGGAGCCTAGCTCTATATATGATTGAAATTATAATTAAAATACTGTACGTATAGTGATGGTATATTTATAACGTACTGGTGCCTTGTACATTTAAGGAGACTATAACCAATAAAAACAAATGATGACAAACACACTTTTATTTACCAACAAAGAAATCAATACAATCACATTATTAATAAATAAAAATTCAAACTATTTTGTTTTTCATTATATTTAGTGTCCTCCCCCCAAAATGGGGGCTGGCCCTATGGGAGGACTGGAGGCCTGTGTAGTAGGCCTACATATATAGAGGGTCTATATGGTAGGTATTTGACAACTGTCTGCTTCCTGGACGCTTTCAAAATGTCGTCCGTTTGGTTAACGTTCACTGAAATAACCTCTTAAAAAAAAAAGCTTGATAAATATCTAGAGGATTATTATAACTTGAATCGAATCTCTGCTACTGACAGACTTTGCCTATTGATATATAAAGTTTGTACTTGGGTGAATTTCAGGTGTTTCCAAAGCATCCCATAAAATCTCTTGACACAAAAAGGTCTCCAGAGGAAGATCTCGAGTCTCACTCATAACTAAACTCACTCACTCTCTCTCTCTTTTTCTCAAAGTTCACTAACGAGAAAGCAAAATTGCCTCCTGAAATGATGACCAAAGGAACTGATGACTTTAAAACTCATTCAGTGGTCAAAGACCATCTTTGGCAAAGCGTTTCATTGACTCTAATCTCTTTTCCTGCCCGAGAAGAACCCTAATAGAGTTCAGAGGTCTGGTTAAACAAATCATTAATAACAAACTAACTGACTCTAATCTCACATTATGACTGATGAGACGTCTCAAAGTACACTGCAAGAAGAGTTCTTTGGTAACCTTACCAGAGAGCCGAAAGATGTCCTTTTAATTTTAAAAAGGTCATTCAGTTTTGCCACATATCCTAACTTCCACAGAATAGATTCCAAGACTCTAAGTCCCGTTTATGATGACAGAATATTCAAAAAGCGATTTAATCAGCCAAAACTCTTCCACACTGAAAGGGGTTTTACTCAGACAAGCAGAACAAATACGGCTGTAGAAATGCCAAACTCACCAACATAGAAACATACAGCATCTTGCATAAAACTTTTGGCATCATGCAAACCTTCCCCTTTTACTCAAGATCAAATGTTCTGATTATAAAGAAAAGTATTAAAGTATTTCTCTGACTTTCAAGCAGATCTATTTCTTTAATCTGTCCTGAATATGAACACTTTTGAGTCCTCGTCACACAAGAATTAGGCAATGAAGCATTGATGCATGTGATTGACACAGTAAATAACCTCAAGTTTATGTCATTGCATCTGTACAAAGAAAATTATTTAAAGCCAAGGCATTTCCATTTAAGTATGCTTTATGTTAACTTAGCTACCCATATCTTGCATTCAAAAGGTCACAAGTAAAAGACTGATAAACCCTTCAGAAAAGTAATAAAATAAACTCTATCAGTAAGAAAAAATGTCAGTAACATAGTCTCAAGCTATAATAATTTCTAGACAAAATTCTCAAGCTGTTTAGGACACACATAGCAAACATTAACTCACTGGATGATGTCATAGTGAAGAAATGCTCTCGGTAAACAAACAGCCGCCAAATGGCATGTCTTGCGCCATTCCATTTCAGAGAGAAAAACAGCATGTGACTCCTACGCAGACTCTGGTGGCACAGCAGAACAGCAGAGAACTCAAAGTGACGGAGCAGTTCCACAAAGCCAGCCCCCTTGGAGTGTGGGCACAAGCCTTTATTCTTTCCAGGTTAACAAACTTCATCTGGAAGAGAACTTCAATTTTAGAATTTTAAAATTCAGAACTTTCAACTTTACATTAAAATATGCTAAGAGATTTTGATATGAATTTCATTCTGACGTAAGTTTGGGGCCATGCCGAACTCTGTACCCTTTCGATAAACCTGCTTCACACTCGGTTATATTACTATCGCTCAATCCTGTGGGCTCTAGTCTGAGGTAAAACATGCTGTTCTGGCTCACCGCTCGTGAGTTTTGAGATCATTTTCTTACATCGCTCTCTATGAATCTATGTATCGTGGTAGAACGCTGGGTCTGGTGTCCTTTTGAAGCCAAATACTTGTACTTTATCTTAATATCTTTGAAAAACCAAAACATTTTTAAGCCAAATGTACTTTATCTTGATATCTTTGAAAAACCAAAACACTTTGAATTCAAATAATTGTACTTTTATCTTAATATCTTTGAAAAACCAAAACATTTTTGAAGCCAAATAATTGTACTTTATCATAACATCCTTGAGAACCAAAACTCAAAAATTATAGCTAGAACGATGAGTTGAATTTAGCTGAGAAAAGAAAATCTGCCAATTTTGTTAATCATTTTTAAAATACACAACAGATTTCAAAATTATTTCTGTGCCAAGCAAATTTGTCTGTTTAAAGAAAATGGTAACCAATTTTCCTGCTGTTTAAGAGCAAAATGTCAGACAAATTGCAAAAATATGCAGGTCATTGGAAAGGAAATCTGTTACACTTTTTCATGGAGCAAATGGAAGTTACATCATATTGCTTTTACAAAAATACTTTCTATGAAAGTAAATAAATGAAGTACAATTACTCAGCTTGAGAATCAGACCAAAACCAGGATTCTGTCAGGAAATATAAATTCGTAGTTGTGAATGAAAAAATTGTCTTTGTGTTCTGAAACAGTAAGCTAGAACTTTCCTTCTTTCTCTGTGTTCCCTCAGTGCATCTAATGATACCACTTACAAATTAATTGGACTCTTGTGACTTATAAAAATTAAACAGACTCTTGTGACTTATAAAAATTAAACAATCAGTCGCCTAAAAATATCTGAAATTGTAAGAATATTACGAAGACATTAAAATCGTTGTCTAGTGAATCATTATTGTTGTATCTGATGACCACCAATCTTATAAATATAAAAACCATTTGCTCGTTAATCAAACAATCATTCTTAACTTGCTGCTGCACTATCTGAGCTCATCAGTGAAAGATTTCTTGAAGGTAACTTGCACTCAGAACACTCAAAGTTTCCCCTGGCGAAGAGAGGATCTTCATGTCCAAACTTACGTCAAAAGAAATTTTACAAAAAGCAGTTTACTCATTTACAAATGTTACTTAAGTTCTCTTTTAACAATATTAAGTTACAGGCAGTTACAAAGATTTAGGTCCATTTTGAAATGTACAATTCTATAAATTGGTTCAAAAGGAGTGGCCAAATTAAAGCTTCTTTAATGTACAGAGATTTCAACTTGACATTGTTGTATTTAACAATTAAATCTGTCCCTCTTGTATACAATTAAGCCAGCAACATATATATATAAAAGTCTACAGAACAGAAAAAATGGTTGGTCAAACATGAAACTACAAAAAGTGAGTTTACGATAATCCAAGGTTTCACAAAAACAAACCTGATACTGTTTTGTTACTTGATCTCTGCGTTATGCAGAGAATTTGAGATCTGAAGGTTAGGGCACACATTCAGGAACAAAGAACAAATGCTACTTTCAGTTCGAAGGGACAAGAGACGTTTGAACATGATAAATAGTGTCTCCAGAAACAAAACTCTTACTGTACTCCGAAGTGATAATGATTTTCTTTTTAGGAGAGACTACAAACTTCCAAGAACTTCACTAGCAATGCTCAACAATCTGTAGATCACTATAGTGGTCTGTAGATCGTCTACTGTAGATTACTGTCATGGTGGTATGTGATAGTCTCAACACGATTCAAAACTGCAGGTATCTTGGGGTGACCTGTTTTGATCGATTTAAGTTAGTGTTCATGACACAAGGTCCTCTACAGCCCAGGACTCAATATGTTGGCAAAAAGGGCACAGAAAACTTTTGACAAGTTGGGGAACTTTATGCCTTCCCCCCTACTGCATGATGACATTACATACTTATCAGATACACTATTAAGATACATTACTACCATTACTTTTTGCTTGGCTATGATTCCTGATGTCATACATTTCAAAATAAATCTCTTGAATTGAATGTTAAATGTAGAGTACAGGTTACTCTAAGTTAGGAGCTATGTGGCATTACTGTAAGTTATCTGGAAAATATCAAAGTGCAGGCTGTGATAAGGGGCCTTCTTCCTTACTTAAACAGACTTTGTAACTTATCAAAACTCTACACAATATTCCAGTGCAGGCTGTGATATAAGGACTTTGCTACTCGTCAGAAAGCCAGACCCCCAAAGTGTCTGTGAAACTGAGGTGCTTCTGTATATATTAGTTCCTTTGACTTTTGCCCCTGGCATGCAACACAGTTGAAGTTGACTGACATCTCCCAAAGAACCAGGTTCTACAACTTGAGCAAAAGACGTGCTTGAATAGAGCAGCCAAGGATAAAAGTCCAAGTCTCAAGAAACCAAACGTTTCTGTGAGGAGTCCTTGGGTAAATTACTTCCCTAAAACAGGCAGCTTCTGTTTAAGCATCATTGTGGTTCATGTGAAAACTTCATGAAATACTGTACAGTCTTCCTCAAAATTCTACCACAAAGTTTCTAAAACTCATGTGCCCAAATACTTGATCATTTCTGAGTCATACAAACCGTAGCTTTTTCAATAAATACAACTCAGTCATTGGAAAACAAAATGTTGATGATTCTGATAAAATTTCTCTTAATTATTCTCAATGGACATTCTATGTCTACAAGCCACAATAATTCACACAACAGATAATCACCTTTTTTTTCAGTCTGAACCAGGCAATTAGAAGAAGTCCCACCTTACGAAAAACTAACATGACCACACGAATAAAACACATTTAACTTCCAATTAAAACTCCAAGCTACTACCTTGGAATAACGTCCAAACGTAAAACAACTAAGATTCGGTTGCAAAACGGACTACTGGGCACCACAGCAAGCTGTTCTGAGTGAGGGCATTTGAGTGGGGCATTTCTGAGTAAGCTACAGGCCTTTGCTGGGATGTGGTTTGTGATGACTGAAGATCAAAAATGCTTCTGAGGTTTCTCACAAGAATGCTCATTGTTATTAATTATTAATCATTATTATTATTATTATTATTATTATTATTATTATTATTATTATTATTATTATTATTATTATTATTATTAGAGAAACAAATCCACAGCTGTGTGTATGTGAATATATTTAAAGATAAATCTGCACAGAAAGCTTTTGGGAAACTTCGATTCCCCTTCTCAATCATACTGAAAATGAGAATCGAACAGATTCCCAAAAGCTTTCTGTATAGATTTGTCTCTGAATAAATGCACAGATACATAACGGTGGCTTTGTTTCTCCATTTCAAGACTCAAGCTACTATGAGTAGGTTTTAATTATTATTATTATTATTACTGTTTAGATGAACACCATTAAATGCACTTTGTCTTTTGTTAGTAAGAGAGGGTTTGGCTTTGTCATCATAAACTTTTCATTGTGACTACCCATCATTTTAAAGCATGCTACTAAGAAGCACCACAGGCCTACTTGTCATTACATTAACTCACAGCATTCTCAGACAATTATGGCTTCCAGAGAGGCATACACTGTACTACACAGGATGCAAATGTGTGTCACAAGTAATGCGCTTCACCTTCAAAGTTAAAATGCCAAGAGTTCCTATTTCTTTCTAACTATGAGAGGAACAGAATGGAATATGAATTTTAGGCCAAAGGCCAAGTGCTGGGACCTATCTTTCAGTGCTCATAGGAAAATCGAGAGTAAAAATGAAACATGAAACAATTGTTAGAGAATGGTGAGGAAAGTAAGATGGAAGGAAGAGAATATGAACGGAGGTACAATAAAAGGAATGAAAGGGGTTATAACAGCTAGGGGTTAAAGGGACACTGCAAAGACCCTTATTAATTAATGCCTACAGTGCAACGAGTGAGGTCCACTGACGGCACTAACCCCCTACGGGGACCTGTCTCTGCATTCATGGACATCTGAGAGAGCTGTAGCATTAGTTTGTAAAGTTCCCGCTCAATGTGTTCTCTCTCTGTAATGAACATCCCATTTTCTGCGATGCCTTCACATTCGACCTGGGGTCGACCGAACACATTATTGTGAATTGTATAATTTATTGTCTGTCCAAGTGCCCATGCATTATGTACATGTAATGGAGTATTTTTGTAACACATCAGACATCATTAATCATTACGTTTTCTGTATGTACCTGTCCTGTTTTTGTAGGGAAACAGTTTGACCTCAGGTCACCTGTAAATCTTTGTACCCGCGGTCTCTGCGAAGTACGCAGACGTCCGCACGCCGCTTTATAAGCGGATCGCTTCATCAATAAACTAGCAGTTCTTGTCTTCCTGCTCATTTTTTGCACCTCTCTCACAAGTTCCTGTATAGAGTAAGGACACTGAAAGTGCTCTTGGACCTTGAAGACACCTGATCCACTACTGAAGGACAGTCTCTGTTGGAAGGACAAGGAATTCCTTGACGTCCTCCAGCAAATGGAGAGAGAGAGAGAGAGGGACGCATCCTTGTCTAGAGTCCTAGACAAAGTCCAAAGTTCAGAGACAACAGACACAAGCTTAGGTACACAAACTACTCTAGAGAACTCTGAAGAAGACAAATATCTTAAGGGAACCAAATTCTGAATTTATGTCATTTGTCAGCCTGTACAAGACAGTCAAGCAGACAGCAAACTCGCCAGCACCCACGAAGGTAGAAATGTCATGACAGAGATTTCAAAAATCCTTGTCAGAGCTCCAATATCCTGTCAAGACACCTGTGCTGCAAACAAAAGAAGAGTGAGAGTCATTCACAACAAGTCACAAGTGTGCCAAAGTTTCTTCGGCGCAATCGAGTTTTCTGTACAGCCGCTACAGCGTATAATAATCAAGGCCACCAAAAATAGATCTATTTTGGTGGTCTCAGTATGATGCTGTATGAACAACGGCCCGTGAAACTTTAATCACGGCTGGTGGTGGCCTATCCTATATCATTGCCAGAAGCACGATTATGGCTAGCTTCAAACTTAAATAAAATAAAAACTACTGAGGACGCTAGAGGGCTGCAATCTGGTATGTTTGATGACTCGACGGTGGATGATCAACATAGCAATTTGCAGCCCTCTAGCCTCAGTAGTTTTTCAGATCTGAGGGCGGACAGAAAAATGTGTGGACAGAAAAAAGTGCAGACAAAAAGTGTACAGAAAAGTGTGGACAGAAAAAGTGCAGACAGAAGAAGTGCTGACAGAAAAAAGTGCTGACAGAAAGAGTGCAGACAGAAAAAAGTGGACAGAAAAATTGCAGACAAAAAAAGTGCAAAGAAAAGTGCAGACAAAAAAGTGACAGAAAAAAGTAAGGACAGGCAAAAGTGTAGACAGAAAAGTGCAGACAGAAAAAAGTGCAGACAGAAAAAGTGCCGACAGAAAAAGTGCAGACAGAAAAAGTGTGGACAGAAAAGTGCAGACAGAAAAAAGTGGACAGAAAAAGTGTGGAAAGAAAAAGTGTGGACAGAAAAAAGTGGACAGAAAAAGCTGACAGAAAAAGTGCAGATATACAAAAATGCACAAAGAAAAAAGTGCACATAAAAAAGTACGGACAAAAAAGTGTGGACAGAAAAAGTGCAGACAGAAAAGTGTGGACAGAAAAAGTGTGGACAGAAAAAGTGTAGACAGAAAAAAGTGCTGACAGAAAAGTGTGGACAGAAAAAAGTGAGGACAGGAAAAAGTGCTTAGAAAAAAGTGCAGACAGAAAAAGTGTGGACAGGAAAAGTGCAGACAGAAAAAGTGCAGATAGAAAAAGTGCAGCCAGAAAAAGTAGACAGAAAAAATGGACAGAAAAAGTGCAGACAGAAAAAAGAGCGGACAGAAAAAATGGACAAAAAATGTGCAGACAGAAAAAAAGTGGACAGGAAAATGTAGAGAGAAAAAAGGGGACCAAAAAATGTGCAGACAGAAAAAGTGCAGACGGACAGACAAACAGCCATCTCAACAGATTGTTTTCTTTGACAAAACCAACACCTGTTGTTTGAGGACCTTCCAGCAACCCCACTACGAACCAATTGTCAGGAGAGGGTTGAGGAGAGTCACGTGGGAGAAAGAGAATATGAAAGGAGGTCCAGTCAAAGGAATAAAAAGGGTTACGGCAGATGTTCCAAGGTTACGTCGCAATGGAACAGTAAAAAAAAGTACATAAACACAGCAACAACGTAGTTGAAATCTGGAGCCTTTTGGATGGTCGCCACATCAGAACGCAAGTGGAACACTGTACATGCATCCAGAGGACTAAGAAGAAAGAAAGCAAAGTGGAAAGGAAAGAGACTGTGGGTTCACCCTATGTTGCAAGATAGGAAGAGTGAGGAGGAGAATTTCATGCTCTTGATCCTCATCTTATTGATGACGAGAGTCAATTCCGCAGCTACTTCAGAAGGAACCTGTTGCATGATCCCACTGTGGTGTTTTCTTCTGATTATCCATTATGATGACTGCCTGTACTTGAACCTACACTGTGAGTACTGCAGTGCCCCCCGTGGGCCAGTTCCTCTTGATCTGAACAGGACGTTGTAGGTCCTACAAGAAGACTGGCATTGTCAGAAGTTCCTTTTGATCTGAAGAGGACATTGTAGGTCCTCCAAGAAGACTGGCATTGCCAGGGGCTCCAAAATGTGTGACAAAGGTGAAAACTATCTTCCAGTACAAGAGTCTGACCAACCCACAACTCAAAGCAGATCAGATTCAGCCTCTAAGTAATGTCCTGCTTAGAGTGTTGTGGGGAACTCGAAGTCATATTGTTTCAGACAGTAAGAACTTAGGTTGAGATGCACTAGAGAGCACCAGAGACCTGCACCCAAGCTTTTACGAACAATGAATAGAACACAGAATGTAATCAAAACGCCAAGCTCTGGGACCTATGAGGTCGCTCAGCACTGAATGGGAAATTGACAGTAAAAGGGTCTGAAAGGTGCAACAGGAGGAAAACTTCACAGTTGAAGAACCACTATGAATCATTTGTTAGGAGAGGCTGGAAAGCAAGATGGAAGAAAGAGAATATGAAAGGAGGTACAGCAAAAGAAATGAAGGGGGCTGCAGCAAGGGGCCAAAGGGACGCTGCAAAGAATCTTAAGTAATGCCTACAGTGCACCATACAAGGAAGAGATCCGAGTTTCCTTCCTGACAAAAATCTCCTGTTCACAGACTTCAGATACGAAATGGCTATATGGAGAACCTTCCTTCTCTCAATAACTACTTCAATCTTGGCAGCAATCTCTTAGAAACTCAATGGACTTGAAGACTTGTGATAAATACCAAGTACCAGCGTTACTTATTTCTCCTAATTCTCTCTTCTCTGCTGTCGTCTGCATATTCAAGAAATAGGCACAAGGTGAAACGAGCAAACCCTGACTACAATCTCCAAAAAGGCTCTATGTTGCTTGGATTGTATATTACTAGAGATCTGGCTCTGAAGCCAGACATGGGGGACTTTCAGCTACTCAGTACTGAAGGCAGCATCAAGAGGGAATTGGTTGGAGTGACTGGACAGCAAACTGAAGAAACTGAACTGTGCCCTTCCTTACATGGGACATTCCAGACTGCTTGTGTAATGTATAATTATTTTCTATAAGTCAGGCAAGTGATCTGGACTGCCATTCACAAGGGCACAGCTCAATGCTAAAAATTCAGCGACCACAAACTTCATTTACAAATTACATTCCAGGTAAAAGACCGAACATCGTGGTTCTAATGTCCCACTTATCGCAAGGGTTAATCACCTGTTGCCCTTCAAGAGTACTGCATTAGAGTCAGTGCAACATGCAAAAACTGACTGTATTTCGAATGCAAGCTGCTTAACTAAAACTGCTCAGATTCTTAGTAACTGTACACGACAGAAACCAAATTCATTTACAACAGAACTGAATTTTACACTGATTCTTCCAACCCTCAATAACTTAGTTATCAGAGCGAGAAATGGTGAAGGACTTTTGTTATATATAATATATAAAGTACATAAGAGTTAGCAGCTACAGTTTCATTATTGTGCAGCCTGTAATTCTATACAGAGAGTACTTCAAAAACTTCGTAGAAGTTAAGAATAATATGAAGAGCTGCTTCCCTTGCTTATTTTATTATTATTGTCAATAAAGTTATTCTATCAAAACTAATCATATGGGACAAGCCAACAGGGCCCAGTGACTTCAAATTCAAGCTTTGAAAGAATATAGAGTTCATTTAAAACAATCTACAGAAGATAATAGGAAACATATTATCAACATTTCACTGTTAATCTCACTCTCTTCATTCTGTCCTAGGGCCAGGCCCAAAACTTTAAGTTTCATCATTATAAGTTTCAGTCACACAAACCTCTACATCTGTTATTGCAGCTTGAACTGAGTAGCCATTCTGTCCTGCCCAAATCGAACATGTCACTTCTTCAAGGAGGCACATTCTATGTTCATCAAACACCTACATTTGTGAAAGACTTCTTGGATCCTTTCTTATAAGGCTGTCAGTCATCTCAATCCCGAGGCTGTACGTTGTGGACACCCTAAAATGATGAGAAATAAGGTTAATTAAATCATGGAAAATCAGTGACAAAGTATGGCTACAATCAGCTACAGCCTAGCCTCAAGTATCCTAAACACAGGTCTCTGTCACAAAGCGGGACACAGATGTCGTCATTTACGAAGGATACCCTTCTATAATTCCTTTTAACCTCTACAATAGTAACTGTTTTATAATAAAAAAAGATTGATCTTCACTGTAAATTTCACTACAAACAGAAGCCTTTTAATGCAAATAAATTATTATCACTATCATTATTATTATTCCATCGACACTTCCTGAGAACAAAAGGTACCACTACCTGAAGCCAACTTCTTTCAGAGAAAAAGGAATACCATTAAAAAAGTACCTGGGAGTGGCTTGAATGTTATGACTTGAAAGAAAATCCCAAATTCTGAGAAAACTTTAATCAATATGAATAAAAATTAATGATTTATTGCTCTATAAAAGTTGTGAACAAGAAACGTTCTCCTTGCAGTCATTTTTATAACGTAATGACTGGCTACTAAACTACAGGGAAATTAGAATGACTGACTTGCATATAAACTAAGAAGGGTATATCAGATATATTTCAGGAAATGTAAAGTGATTTAGGAATGGAATAAAAAATTTAGGCCAAAGGCCAAGCGCTGGGACCTATGACAACATTCAGTGTTGAAAAGGAAATTGAGAGTACGAAGGTTTGAAAAGTGTAACAGAAGGAAAACCTCACAGTTGTACTATGAAACAATTGTTAGGAGAGGGTGGGAAGTAAGATGGAAGGAAGAGAATGTGAATGGAGGTACAGTAAAAGGAATGAAAGGGGTTGCAGCTAGGGGCTGAAGGGACGCTGCAAAGAACTCAAGTGATGCCTACAGTGCACGCTTACCACAGGGGGATTTTTCACTTACTTCATTTGTGATCACAGGGACAGTGTTCCAAGTCACTGTTCTTGAACTGCCCTTATTGAACCTTTTCCTTTTCCCTCATCATAAATGGGGCTTCCCTGGCATAGCTTCATGCTTTTGTTACCTCTCCAGCAGAGGTAATTTTGGTGAATGTTTTCTCCAAATAATTTCCTCATTCTGCCTCCTTTGTAAGCCACCAGAATACCTCAGACTGATAGTCCTCGTTTCACTCAGAATGTTCCCTAGCAGAAATCTGGAAAGGTAAAATCTCAAGGAAGAAACAGAACTTGCTCAAATCTGAAATGACGTAGCCTAAACCTTCCATTCATGAATCAAAATACCATTTTCCTACAAATCTCCTGACCTCTTGCAATGTGGTAAGAAATATGAGACACACCAATTAAAACTTTCTTACAAAATTCATTTCTAAAATGGCATCTAACTTTCTTTAAATCTCCAGCAGAAAACCCTTATGGACAGCCTAAACAGCAAACCCAAGAGGGCTCCAAAGCAAATCAAAGACAAGTTATAGGAAGAGGTGATAAGTAAATAAATATGAGGGAACAGAAAATAAAACCAAAACGTACACCTCAAATTCAAGGGTTGTCAGAAGAAGGCAGGAATAAATTTGCACCGTGCTTAACATTCTGATACCAGAAGTTTTCACAAGTGCACTAGGAGGCAAACTATTCCACATTCCAGTTATAGCCAAGATAAAACTCCCAGCAAACTAGTGAATGGTAGCCTGGAATGTCATTCATATCGGCTCAGCTCAATTCTACAAAGTCAACAAATCCCAACTCCTCTTACAACACAGCAGCATTTTATGCAAGAGAACTTTTCAATAGTGCTGTAAACATACCACACAATGTTACACTTATCAGAAGATTTAATCAGCTCTTGTTCTTAATACAATGGCTATACTGTACTGTAGTATGTTAATCAAAAATGACTGTTGAAAGTGACTTCCAAAAAGCTCTGAAACAAATCAGATTCTTAAGTAACACCTAAACTTTGTGGATTTATGAACTCATCAGTTTAAGTAATAACTCAACCTGGTGTACTTATGTAAAGGCCATTTCTGAGCCTATACTGTTTTTGGTGGCAGCGGTGGGATACGAATTTCTCTTTCTCTCTCTCTCTCTGTGCCTGAGAAGCGCTTTCCCGTGTCTTTTTTTTGTGGCCTTTTATAGCTTGGCCTTGGGAGAAGTGAACTTGACCTTTTTTTTTGACTGACTAAAGAGGGAGTCAGAGTGAATGATGAGAAAGTTAAAGCCATTGTGAGTTTTCCAGTTCCCAAAACCAGGAAACAGATTCGTTCATTCCTAGGTATGTCGGGTTTCTTTCGCCGTTTTGTGCGGAATTTTTCTACAATAGCGTCTCCGTTGACAGATTTGTTACAAGAAGACGTTAAGTTTGTTTGGGGAGGTATTTAGTATATCGGACCGAACGGGTCTGATCTTTTTCGGGTTGGGATATGTCAGTTAGGATTTAGGAGAGGTTTAGGAAGGTTTTGATAGGGATATCGAATTCGAATATTTGGGATTTTTCAGTTCTCTTTTAAAATTAAGGGAGCTGTGCCATGAGTAATTGTAGTTGTTAGGATCATAGGAGCGATTGCCATTAAGTCAATTGCTATTGTGTTGAGAATTAGTTGGGTATTGCGAAATATTCGCTAACCGGAGTAGAACCTTGATGTCTTTTACGAGATATGATACCTTTCAGATTTTTAGGATTGCCTTTCGTTGTTCAGTGTATGGATAGGATTCTCGAGTACTTTTTTCTGTTGGATAGAATTTTTATGAATAGTTCTTTAGAGTTAGTGTACTTGGTAGTGAGTTGACTGTGGAAATTCCGGGTACCAACTTGGAATTGTTTCACACTTACGTACTTATCAACCACCATATTATGATTATTTTTTAAATACGACACATTTTGAGATGTATCTCTTGACTTGAATGTGTAAAGTACTGGTTAATTGAGGTCAGGAACTAAGCAGAGTGGCTGTTAGCTGTGACTTGAAAATAATCAAGTGCAGGCTGTAATATGCTGTACGGTCTTTGTTACTTACCAGAAAGGCCAGCAGCTGAGGTGCTACTTACAAAAGCAAGTTACTGAATGACTAACTGCTTCCCAATGATTATATTCAAGTAGTTTACCCAGACCACTGAGCTGACTCTCAGCTCTTATAGGGCTGGTGGCCTCCCAATGATTAAACAGACCCAAAAATCACTTTGGATTAACCAGGTACAATATTTGGCACAGTTGTGTTTCAGGATGATCCTGAAAAGACAGAGGATCTTAGGGTCAATTACTTCACTCCAGAGACTTCTTGCAGCATTATTTGTCAAGGTTCACAGCTTCCAGATACTCTAGCTGCAGTACAGTGCTGTATCTTTCAATCCTTTTCCTGTACTTCTGTTTATATTCTCTTTCTTCTGTCTTACTTTCCGCTCTCTCCTAACAATCACTGCACAGTGTAATGGCAAATTTTTTCCTGTTATGCCGTTGAAACCTTTTGGCTCTTGATATCCCTTTCATCGAGGCTGAAAGACCCCCCTACAGACCTACATTTTGTGCTCCAAATTCCCTCATTCTATGATCCATCTGCTTGTTTTTGAGTGTGATTTAGCAAACACTGTACTAATATTATTTCTTGTTTTCCAGGTGTGCGGGCTTCACTATCAAGGAAAGAAGCTGGAAGTTCAGATTTTTTTTTTTTTTTTTTAACGTTAGTTTAACCAGACCACTGAGTTAATATTAACTCTCCTAGGGCTGGCCCGAAGGATTAGACAAGCTATTTAAACCCTAATAATTTAATTAAACCTAGCGACATATGTTTATCTAAGAACTAATTAAGTTAATTAGGAACATATTATAAATGCATTATCATAATGTAGCCAGTTATTACTAAATGGCAAGGGACACATACATAATTTTTTTTACCTAAAGATAAATACTGTATGTATATATTTGCACATCAGGCAACTTTTGAAGACCTCACTTCGAAGCTAATTTTACAAGCTACCTTGACCCTGTCAAAAACTCAGCCCTGTTTTAGCCTATACAAAAAATGAGATGGCTATCCTTGCTGCCCTTGGTGCAGAGTCAAATGTGCTGGATGCACCTTCTCAAATCTTTCAGCTTCCAATTTTTACACGACTACAAAAAAAAAAGTTTTGTAGTGATCACCAGAACATGGCTACAAGACTTAGAATATGCATGTCAAGCAGAGACATCGCTGTTCCACCTTAGGAGGATAAACTCAGGAAAAAGTGTCATTAAAACATGACTGAGCTCTGCTATCATATTTTATTTCCCAGATACAAGACGCAGAACATAAGACATTCTTTTTCTGCAGTTAGTCTCGGCCAACTTGACAGTAACATTCATAAAGAACTAAAAACAATTTTAATAGGATTATGTACCTAAAAGGGTCATCAAATTTAGGACAAATGACCAGCCATGGTTTGAAGATACATGTAAATGGGCCTACCATGACAAACAGACCAAATTCAACGCGTGGAAACGAAATCGTTCAAATGAAAATGACACCACTTACTTTTGTTGAGTCTCACTGTGCTACGAATAGAACTTCCCATAAAGCTGAGAGAAATCACAATAATTCATTTAGGAGGAAACATGAAGGAATAACTGAGCCTCATCTGTGGTGGACCAAACTGGCATCACCTATCTTTGAGTCGAGCACGTCTTCCATTCCACCACTACTAACAGATTGGTTACTGGCCCCAAGGAAAAGGCAGAACTGCTTAATCAGGCTTTTGAAGCTAAGCGATCAGCTGAGGACGTCCCTCTCCCTGGTACTTGTCATCCTGAACCTCTTCGTGTAAAATTTTTAGACTACGCGGTTATGAAATCCAATTATAAAAAAAGAAATCAGCCGTTACACTGATGTGATTAGAAAACCTCCAAATCAAAAGTATTCTCTAATACTGAACAAAGGAGGAAGATAACCCAGGCTTCACTGAAACCCTCTCCCTCTCCCTCTCCCTCTCCATCAGTGGTATTCATTGGACACAGATTGAAAAAGAAAAAGAAAAGCAAGTCTAACTGTTTCTCCCATCCGTCAAAGATAGACCTATTCATTAGACACCAATCAATTGTTTAAAATGTATTATTAAAAATCTCTCCACCTCCACCAAAAGTCTTCATCAGATACCAATCACAGAGGAAAATTCATCAATTAAAAATCTTTCGTCTCCATCGAATGAAAAAAAAAACAGGAAGATTGTTGAAAATTCCTTTCCTTCCTTCCTGTCAAAGGTAGCCTATTCATACAGTAATTGAAATAGGTAAAAAAAGCCAACATTATTAAAATTACAGTATTCTCCCCCCCCCCCCCCTTTCCCTTGTCATCATGACTACTGCCACTATCACTTGCTGAGCACAGGCGCAGAAGGCCTTGTCCTGACTCCTGACTCCTGACTCAACCATTCCGTGAGGAAGAGGCAAAGGAAGGACAGAGCGCACTTACACGATCACAAATAAATGTTGCCAAGCATCATTTATTTACAATACTTTCCTGATATGGAAACCATAAGGTACCACTGTAAGCTAATCATTACATCAGATGACATGAAGTCTGTCTATTCACTTCACAGGTGCCTTAATAGTTGAAGGAACTGTAATGTTACATTGTTCAACAACTTGTAAGAAAAAATGAAGTTTTCATAATAAAACTAATATTGTAATACCTACCTGAACACCTGAATTTGCCCTTAATCCCACTAGCCCGAACAACTCTCAATTAACAAGGGGAATTTTATCATACTATCTGAGAGTTGATACAATGACCCGCATACCTCTGTGCTTTTCGCCCATCCCACTAACTATTTCCATCATACTTAGGTGATGCATTTCCCACAGAGCACTTACTTCATTATGAACTGTTCATTAAAATGCCTGTGTCTCTCATTTTCAATTCATATCTGGTGCGTAATATTATCCAAGATCCTACCCAACCCTCCCCTTAGATACTGAGTTCTAGCAAGGCATCTTGCATACCCAGTGCAGTCTACAATTACACAACAAGGCTTTATTCTGTGCAATACTACGATACCCAACATTCACAACAGAAACTTCTGCCTTCAAGTTCAATCCATCACCTTTTAACAGAAAGATTCCTAAGCAGATGACTCAAATGTAAGTTATGATGACTTTGACCCACTTCAAATACCTTGTGTTGTAAAATCAAATCAATATAGTCAGTTTCGGAAACTTTAAATATCAAGACACACCAAAACGAGTCTAAATATTTAAGACATTCAAACCTACTGTCTCATTTCAAAGAATGATGGCCACTGTTACTGTAAAGTATCAATTTCCATTACTGTCTTACCATTACTTAATTTCTCTCTCACATCCACACACCTCACTCTCAACCCATTCAAACTGATCAGTAGGTAGTTCTGCATGCAGCTGTCAACCCATTCAAAATGAGCAGTGGGTATTTATTTCTACTTGGACATTTCTGCCCAGGCCATGGTAACTAATCTGGATCCAAGTTCTACCGATCTGATCAACAGCCAAAATCAAGATTAAAAAGTCAGAACAAAAAACATGAACTTACTACAATTTTGAATACTATTCAAAGCTTTCTACTAATCTTCCAGAACATGAAACTGTTCCACTTGCTTATACACTCTGAGGGGCTTTTCAGATAAAGTACATTTCACTCCATAGTAGACGAGAACTTAAAAGTAAAACACTATTACTGTACAACCAATAACATGAGGCAATAAGATGGCTACAGTAAAGTACTGTTTCAGAAGTTCTCCAATATACTAACTACAGTAGGTCATCTACTCAAACTTAGTAACTGAGAAAAGGTTTATTATTATGAGTGGGATTCTTCTTCTCTCAGATTTGGAACAGAATCTGTTCTAATTGTTAGAGAATCAGGATTATTGTTTCTGAAACATGGAATGGAATACAGAGTTTAGGCCAAAGGCCAAGCGCTGGGACCTATGAGGTCATTCAGCCCTGGAAAGGAAATTGAGAGTAGGCAGGTTTGAAAGGTGTAACAAGAGCAGAACCTCAAAGCAGTTGAAGAAGCACTATGAAATAATTGTGAGGAGGAGAGGGTTAAGGATAGCAAGATGGAAGAAAGATAATATGAACAGAGGTACAGTAAAGGGAATGAAAGGGGCTGAAGCTAGGGGTCAAAGGGATGCTGCATTTGATGCCCACCTGGGTTTCCCACCCAAGATCATGACATTAAGGGGAACTTGGAAAGGAAAATGTTAGAGTGTCCTACTTACTGAAGGTCAAATGCATGAAACCTTATTTACTATTTAGTGCTTCCTCTCTGCTATACCCAGCCCATAACAAGGGCCTTCTCCAGTGCCTTCATTTAGGACACTTGAAATTGCTGGATTACATCCTCATGATGGTCATTCAAGGACTTGACTACTTCAACAAATCCATGATATCAAGAAGCAAGTTTCCAATTTTCATCTCAAGTAATCTTTCTGGAACAAATGTTATAGATAGGAAGTTTACAAACATTAACCTGAAAATTATATTGCCGAACTTCAAAATTTTCTCTGAAACCAATGTTACAGATAAAATTAAATACATTAATTTGAAAATGATACCATTTAACTTTGAAATTACATTTTTCAAAACATTCATAAATAAAAAAAAAAATTTTAATTTCCAGAAACCTTACCTTCCAATTTAGAGGTGAAACCTTCCCATCCAAAGCTAATTAGAAGTTTAGTTTCAAACTCTGAAGTTCTCAGTCTGAAATAAAAAGTGTATATTTTACAAAAGATCAGATCTTTTCAATATTTTTAACAACCAATCTGGATACTACATTAATTACAAACCATTTAGTTTTCAGTGCACACACAACATCACTCATGTTTAACACCAACAATATTAAAAATCAATCCAACATTGAAGACACTAACATCAATAATAGCAATTGTTACTTCAAAGACCAATGATTAAGAATTCTTACAATAAATGATGAAATGTGTCAAAATTCACCCAATTTCATTAGTCTACGATACATTTTAAACATTTTTCCAAACATCTAAACATCCTCTTTCCTTAACATCAAGACAATTATCCTAAACAACATGATTAGCTGAGTAATTATAAATATTCTGCTCTTAATTCAACAAATGTGCCCTCAACATTTACAACGTAGTCATGCTCTTCATTTAGTCAAGCTAATCTGGAGACCAAAGGTATCAGTACTGTACATTAATTATAATGTACTGACAAAGACCTCAGTAAACAAAAAGATAAAACACCGCAAACTTCAGAAACAATCCAGTCACAATAATAAAGTCATAACCTGATGCAGTAATAGTGCCATGCATATCAAAGATAGTCCAGAATCCTTGTGGTTTTCCATTCAATGATAAAAACCTGCATATCAAAAGGAAGTTAGATGTGTGGACCTGAACACTGATTCTGTAAAAGAATAACTGCATGTACATCAGAGGCAGTCCGTAATCAAGTATTACTATGAACATGACAGAGGCTTAGAGATCAACACAGAAGCCTAACAGACCTCCTCCTCGCAACTGTCAACATGCACTTCAGTGGAGTCATCCAAGTGGGAACATATTGGGGTGGTGACAGACAGCAGACTATAATAGTGAAGATGATTCAAAAGTAATGTACAGGGAAATATCCATGCAATTAAGGAAAGCATGCAATGAAACAAAACAAGTACAGTACATACAAAGTGTGTTTTTGGACAGATCATCTTAGACATTGATCACAGAAGACTGATAGATCTCAAGCAATGGAGCTGCAAAAAGTGTTGAGAGAAATCACACAACAGCACTTCTTAAACTGAAGAGGTCCAGCAAAGCAGACTGTATATGCACCACTGCAGGGTCCAACAGTCATGAGAGAGAAGACTGATAAGAAGCCTGCAGGGAAAGAGCCCTGGTTGATCTGCCAAGAGCACTGGGAGGGGGTTTGGGGAGTGGAGTGAATGTGCATGACCATGATGCCTGCCAGAGAATTACTAATGCTCAAGGTGAGATTTTGTTGGTGACAGTTCCTAAGATAATGGGCATTTATTATGGTGTTAATATAAGAACAATCTGCATCTTGTGCCAGCTTTAGCAAATAATTTTGGCAGTAATTAAGTCACTGCACAACTTCATGAAGGTTACTAACTGACGGGAACTTTCCTTTAACTACCACAAAAAGCAGTGTCCACAAACATTAAGCATTACAGTACAGTTTAGTGGTCCTCTCCCAAAAGAAAACAAGACTAAATATAGGACAATCAGTATATTGTGCCAGCTTTGGAGAACATCTTGGCTGTAATTAAAGAAACATCATTGCGAAGGATGGAGACCTCAGGAAGGCCAAGGAAATACGTAATGGAAAAGGAATAAAACAAAGACCTACAGTAGACTTGCTAGGAGTACAAGCTGAAAGTGCACACACCACACAAGAGGAGCGAGAGTTTATTCATTCCATGTCTAACATCATAAAGAGAAAAGCACACTTGAAAAATTCTTAAGTGAGAAAATGATATCCTAAGAACTCGTTCAAAAAGCAATTAAATTAAATGATTTGGTGATTTTTTATTGTTTTCCTTGGATCAGTGAATGTGTGAAAACATCACAGTACAGGCCGAGGTATAATAATAGGTTCCCAACTTAAGATTATCCTACTAGGCTGAGGTACAATAATAGGTTTACCATCCTATATCCTAGCTGGGCTGCTGCACTTCAGAACCTCAGAGGTAAAGTACAGTGTATATCACAAATTCAGTACTGTTGCCATGGTGACCAACAATGCAAAAAATGGAGGTTGAAACAGTGCAACCATTGTACCTCCAACCCCATAATCAACATAACTGATATTTCCCACAAGCCATCTCAAAGTCAATACAGATGACTGTAAATGTGACAATCTGCATGTGACAATACATTAAGCCCATAGGCATAAACACACAATGACTGAGCAAAGCAAGACGTTATTGGAATAGAAGAGTATCATCCAAAAAGTTGTCCTTACACTGTAGTACATACATTTAGTAACTACACATTGAGGGACCACAGTATTACATCTGTTCATAGATGCACCATGGATGTGGATATGCTCATGTTTTAAATACAGTTACATATATATACAGTAACATCCACCTTATCCACAATAACAGACCAAAAAGAATACTGCTACGCTTCGCCTATGCTGATCTACCCTAAAACTTAGCCTCACCTTGTGTGTGAATATCTTCACAGAACAATCTCTCTTCATGCTTAATATATAAACCTAATTTGAAAGTCACCTTATGCCTGTCAAAAAGGAAGTGTTCAAACCTTTCCACTGGGTCAGTAGAACAGGTAAAACAATGCAGTTAGAAGAAATGGTGGACTCTACAGAATCAGTTTTACACTGAAACTCGAACCCTGTAATTTCATCCTTGCAGGCACTTCCAAATGCCAATTAATAATGAGTACCCCCTGGAATATATTCACTTCAAATACCTGTACTGTAGAATAAATCATTATGGTTTTAGGATGTAATCAAGAGCAACTTTTAATAAAGTATTATGATTGTTTATAAACTTTCTTTTTGTAGAAACCTGTGTTTTTACTTGCCTAAGCTACAGGAATGTCTATAATGTCCACTTCAGAGAAGCCATGTCCTAGACATTTCACAAATTATACAAGTCCATTGTGTAACTGAAGAAGAGAGAGACCAGTCAGATTTCTGTGGACAGAACTTGCAACAGACATCTAAAATTTACTTTACCATTTTACAAAAAAGTTCACATACATTTTTAGCATAATTACTTATCGACCAGGCTGAGGGTACTCAATAGCAAACCACAGCCGATCTATAAGTAATTCATCAACCTCTCTCGCCTATCCTAGTGTGAAATAACTATACTAGCCTAATTTGTGTGGGGATTTTATTTCACAACGTTCAAATACAGTACATTTGTTGAAAGAGAAACCAACAGAAAAATCTTGGCCAACCTTGCTTTGCAACCGACAGCACATCCCGTATCTAGATGAAACAAGGAAAATATCATCATTTGAATATCTGAGTGTGAAAACTGTTCCTGGTATTCTATATCCTAAAGCAATTTAATGATACACAAAATATCAAAAGTTTTAAAAGATGAGGTTCAGTTAGGAGAGCAGAAGATCAAATCTTCATCTTCTAAGATAAATCACTCATGCATCTGTACTGCTTTCTGTGCCAAACCTCAAGTATGAATATATTACACAGTGGGTCAAGAATACCACCCTGAGGAAAACCAGCTACATATATTGGTACGATATGTTCCCCTGACTTCAAAGTTTGTCAACTGGCACCACCCAATACTGCACTTAGAAGCTGCTCTGAAAAAAAGCCCCACAGGAACTCAACGAAGAGATTCCCATAACCTGTGTAAACACTGGAAATGGAAAAAAGTGCACCACATACACCCAGGTCCTTGCAAAAGCCCAGCTGTAAATTAGGGAACAGTTCCTTTCAGCATAGGTACCCAGATGTCATGCTAGTGGTTACTTCAAAACTTGAAGAAAAACCATGCATAACTCTCTCTCTCTCTCTCTCTCTCTCTCTTTCTCAGAAAAAGTTAAGTATACCTTAGTTTTACCACACCACTGAGCTGATTAACAGCTCTCCTAGAGAGGGCTGGCCCGAAGGATTAGACTTATTTTACGTGGCTAAGAACCAATTGGTTACTTAGCAACGGGACCTACAGCTTATTGTGGAATCTGAGCCACATTATAGCGAGAAATGAATTTCTATCACCAAAAATAAATTCCTCTAGCTCTTCATCAGCCGGCCGGGGAATCGAACTCCGGCCCATCGAGTGACAGTCCGCAGCTCTCTCAGAAGCTACGATTTGTTAACAAGCATGAAAAGGACCATAAATGAAAGGCACAGCTAAGTTCCGAGTTACTTATTTCATATGCATATTTATAAAGCAATAAAAACCTTTTAAATGAATCATTCCGATTTACCTTACATTAGTAAACGTGTGTCATACAAGTTGAAATTCGAGTGAACCTGAACTTTGTACACAGACTTTTGAGTGAAGATAAGAGGGTGTAGACTCTCTCACACTGAAAATGAGCACTGAATGGTGCAGTGCAAGTGATATACTGATTTATTTCTGAAATCAGCCCCCCGCCATACATTTTTTTTCATTGAGACAGTATTAGTTTTGAGCTGTGAAATATTACACTTAACAGTGTGGCTTCCAAACTGGAAGGGTATGTGGGGAGCACCTCCCCTAAGAAGCCTCAGCCATTACAGAAAGAACTACAGTGTGTGGCCTGTGATAGAAGTGGAATGGATTATAGAATTTAGGCCAAAGGCCAAGCACTGGCACCTGTGAGGTCATTCAGCGTTGAAAGGGAAATTGAGAGTAGAAGGGCTTGAAAGGTGTAACAGGAGGAAAACCTCACAGTTGCCCTATGAAACAAGTGTTTGGAGAGGGTGGAAAGCAAGATGGAAGAGAGAATATGAATGGAGGTACAGTAAAAGGAATGAAAAGGGTTGCAGCTAGGGGCCAAAAGGACGCTGCCAAGTGCCGTAAGTGACACCTACAGTGTATCTCACACACTAACCCCCTACGGAGCATGACAGAAGTGCACAGTGTGGTCCAGACTACCTGCTATCTCGCCCTGTTCAGTGACAACACCCAAATGTTTAGGGATCAACTGGAATGTAAAATGACGGTGAAATAGAATGCCAGCAAGGAGTGTTTCTTTAACATTAATGCTTTGGAAAAGTAAAGATAGTAGAAACAGAGGTACGGATAAGTAATAGATGGCAAAGTAATGTAGATACTGTACCCAACAGCACTTGGAAAAAGGGATTGTATTATGCTTCCCTAACTTATGTCAAAGAGACATCAAAGTGTGACTACCTGAAGCGTGTGACAAGATAATTCTATGCACACTCCGTTTGTTACCAGTGAAATTTAATCATAGCTGTTGTCATGCAAACTGCCACTGTAAAACTAAAGTATTCCAAGAATGAGCTCCAGAAAGCTTCCTACTCTCAATTATATTATGCACTTACTAACAGCTACCATGTTATCAGCAAAAGACTAAACTAATATTCAGATACTAGTGGAAAAAGTTCACAAAGTTTTGAACTGCACAGAGTCATTCATTTGGCACATTTTGTTTGGTTAGGCAGCACTAAGGCAATTGACAACCCACTTGAGATGTGGGTCACAAGGTGGTACTCTTCCCTTGTATGTATGGCATGTAACGTATGTCCTTCATGAACCCGATGAATTCAATACAAAAACGTCTAGAAACCCTAAAGTGAGCAATACTTGTTATTTCTTTTCCAGTTGCACAGAAACTAAAGGACTCAACTGTGTAGTAGAATCCTCAGATGAAATGATGCTTGAATTTCAGTTCACTCATATTACAAAATATTATGACCCTGCAAAAATGTTTTGAAATATTTGATTGCATCAACTAAAAGCTTCAATCTGGTGCATTCTACCATTATCAAATTGAGTGAGAGTGTGACAGAGCCTAATTCTATTAAATCACATTATAAACCTTCATTAGAGCCTAGTTTTATTAAATGACATTATAAACCTTCATTAAAGTCATTTCTAGGATGCTCTATGTTTCACTTTCAGAATTCTGTCCTGTAAACAAAGTTATGGGTACGTAAGAACATAATTCAAATGAGGTCTTTTATGTGAAGCTTCCAATGTATATGTTTCGACCCTGATGACGTGCGTGCAAAGGGAGGGAGGGAGGGGGATAACTATGAAGCAACCTCTGTGAACAACATTAGCCTAAGCTATATATAAATTGTCAGCAACTGCAGTCCTTGCGAGATTAACAGCCTCAGTTTGCCTTGTCTGAGCCTGATATATAATGACAACAGACAAACCGTTCAATTATGTATACATTTATGATGCCCTTAAGAAAATCATATTTATACATAGTCAACATCAGCTGTTTTTGCAAGATACAGTTTCACTACAAAATGGTGGGTGTAAATTTGAAATGACTCAGCCATGTTTGCCGACAGAATCTGCAAAAAGCATGTGAGCCTTTGAATAGACAGACTACTGACGGAATTCAAGTACCCTGGGCCAATTAGGCCAAATTGTTCCCCATGTGAAAAATGCATTATGAAAAATATGGAAAAGGTGGAGATACAAAAGGTCAGACTATAAAATGGCTACAAAAACTGTCAGAAAATTCAGCATCCAGCACCAAAAAGTGGTCACTGCAAACTGCCAAACTGTGGTAGTGTAGTGTAGCAGTGTGCAAAGGGAAGAAAGATTACAGTTTAACCAAAAGGTTAAGAGAAGGGAGACCAGGTGGTAGAACTAATACATAAAAGGCTATTCAACAAGACTAATTACAGCCTTCAAACTCTAGCAAAGGGAAGCTAGAGCACAGGTGGCAAGGTAGGAATTGGCAATGATTTGAATCACATCTCACTTAGCAGGGAAAACAATACTCAGGATGGCAGTGGCTGAGGAAAGTTGGAAATGTGACAGGATACACAATCCACAAGACGAAAATATTAATACATGTTGAAAGTCACAAAATAATGACACTACAGAGGAATTCCCTTGAAAATGTCTCTACAAATACTAACACACACTGGAAGAAGAAGCTGGAAAGTTGAAGGGACCAACAGATTACAGTATTAAGAGGTTTAGAGCCCTAATGCTAGTAAACAGTTCAGAAAAAAAGGCCTCACAAGACAACAAACCAGCGACCAACTTTTAATGTCTTCCTAAATGGGGAGTTAACATATTAACTTTTCACCCCCCCTTTCCCCCTCCCCCCCAAAAAAACTTGCCCACTTTCAAGAAAAGTGGTGTCAGTACACAACATGCCTAAGAAATTTTCCACAAGAATCTGTACCACCAGTAGGCAACAAAAAAGTACAGCCACAGGTATCCTCATATTATCCTTGGCTGGATCAGGAACAAACTAACATCTGCACCCAGACCTCAGACCATGCAGAAAGACAATGCAAATTCCGACTCACTATAAAGGACAAATCCTTTTCATTCAAGCACTGAGGCTGAAACTACAACCGCATCTTTCAAACAAGGCAAACTCAGGTTCATGAAAACTACAAAAGCTCGTTTTGCTATTCTAAAGCAGCATCTGCCAAACAATCAAGGATTACCTACACATTAGGGGCAAATGAACGACAATCTCTTCGTGATCTGTGAGACTTGTCAAATCACAAATTAAGAAATTTATGCTGGATTCCCTGATCCTTATAACGTCCAAAGAGAGGTTGGGATGACTTACCACCTGCAAAATGAGATTGGAAAGTGACTACGACTGGGAGACCTCACACACTGCAAAGACAGCTCTGAAGCTACTAACCATATCCTGAATGCCACAAGTGTTGCAGTGTGGCAATCTGCAGCTGTAGAAAGGCTGGACTGATATACATATTTTTTTTCCTTGCCAAGAGCATTTTCATTTACTTCGGGCATAATCAACAATGAAGATGATCGTAACTCCAGGCAGAACATTAATTTCTTTCAAGCAGCAGAGAATGAATGAAATAGGATAAGAAACTGCTTCTAAAGCAACAGCAGACAGTACAGGTAAAAAGAGAAGCAACGAATATAATGTCATCAGAAAGAATGCTGCTGGCTTCCAGAACAAGAGCTCTTTTATACTCTTGGATGGAGAGCTCAGTTAATGAGGTCATTCGACCAGTGAACTCAATGTCTCTTCCAAAACACAAAAGAGAAGAGGAATGACAACTATGTTCACATTCCTCAAGTATAGTTACCAAAAAGATAGAACAGGGAAAGCTGCATTTGCAAAAGTAGCCAAGTTAAATCATTTTCAACACGACACTGGATGACAGGGATGTGGAAACATGGCAGACATTCTTGCGCCTCTGGTGGCGATACAATGCAAAGCATGAATATGTATGTTTTTATAAAAAAGTACCTTTTAATCTAACTAGTTCACAAATAAAAGCAGACAACCAATTTTCCAAGAATATGAACAGGAGCAACCATAACCAAACCACCTGTGTTATTTATGCATGAAAGATGGTAACAAACATGTCAAATAAAACATCAGGCAACACAAAACGACACTGTAGACCATTACAAACACTGTAGACATAATAATGTGAAAAAGAGGGATTCTATCCTTCCAGTGGGGGATCGAATAGGATATAGAATTTAGGCCAGTGGCCAAGCTCTGGGACCTATGAGGTCATTCAACGCTGAAACGGAAATTGACAGTAAAAATGTTTGAAAGGTGTCACAGGGTGAAAACCCTGCAAGTTGCACCATGAAACACATTATTGTTTGAGAGGGTTAAGGAAAGTAATATGGAAGAAAAGAATATGAACAGAGATACAGTTCAAGGAATGAAAGGGGTTGCAGCAGCTAGGGGTCGAAGGGATGCTGCAAAGAACCTTAAGTAATGCCTACAGTGCACCATGTGAGGTGCACTGATGGCAGTAACCCCCTATGGGACCATTTTAAAAGAGAAAAATTTGGCAACACCTAACCAGTCGTCCATACACCTAAATGAACTGACTTGATTGTAAACACAAACAGCACTGATTGGCCAACATTGTATGAAGAACATTAGCCTTCTATTCATACACCTCAATGAACATACTACATGTTACAGACATTTATGTAACTTAAACCTTCAGTGCAAACACATCAATGAACTGATTTCAGCTTATAATACGACCATCTCAATGAGCCTACAGTACAAAACACCTTGATGAATATCAACATCTAGATGAATAGATCGAGGCAGCTGAATATCAATGGGCAATTCATCAGTGTTCATTGACTGATTTTATAATGAGGAATCCAGATGTCTCGTAATAAGAGAACTTTCATCACTGTTCTCCTCCTGCCTTGAGACAAACCTGATGGAGAAAGCAACGAGGCAATACCTGTACTGTACCTAACATAACACTATGTAGTACAGTACAGTACTGTACTCCAGTGGGGCAAAGACAAAAACCTCCAGAGGTCTACAATTGAATGGCTTCTTCATTATAACAGAACAAGCCTCTACATAGAACAAGCACAGACATATTGCTTCAAACTTCAAGTCAACAAAAAGCGCAAGGGAAAACAGAAGCTGTGAGAGATGATGTGAACCCGACTCATTCCAACACCTACAGGATGATGGGCCAAGACTGGCTGTGTCCACTGAGGACATGAAGATGCTGCTTGCAAATGGATGCTGAAGAATCTGTCAATCAAGCAATTCTCTGCATCACAACATCACAGCCCCATGCCAATAACCAGTGGTTGTGTGTCAGCCCAAAACAGACTCATTTGGAATACAGAGTTACCGAGACTTTCAAGCAGGAAGAGTACTATACAAATCTTGATAACCTGATGCAGTCATACAAGCGTCCCACTCCTTTGCAGAGAGGGGCAGACTATACAAAAGCAAGTGTTCAAAAAACATCAGATGCCAGAGCAGTTATCAAGCAGGATTATAATACTGCAACCATATTTACATAATGAAATCAAATACCACTTCTCCAATGTATGCATCAAGATCTGACAATGAAGGAACTAAGTAACATCACCACTTCTCTGACAAGAGCAAAATGACGTGACACTTGAATAAGTAACCCTAAGAAATCTGAAGACTGAAAACATAAGTGTCTACATACATCCATAATCACTAAGGCTCAGGAAACAATTCTCAAATACCATGGTCCTTACACACCAAATTTGAGGCAGCTTGGCCTCAGAAAGACAAGAATGAGGTATACCTAGCTTCTCACTTCTCCCCTTACTGTGAAACCCCTACAAAATCATTGACTTTCCTTCAGACAGTGAATGACACAGCTATATGGTTATACAAAGAACAACTGTTGAGTCTACAAAAAATAAAAAAAAAAATTGAATGGCCTTCCTGAGTTATACTGGATAAGTTTTCATGTAAGAAGAACTTTTAATCTTTTTCAGCTGAAGAATAAACTTATCATAAAGAAGAAGTGTGTACCTCAAAAGCATTCATTCCTTTTGTGAACAGGAAGTTATTATAGAACTGGGACAACTATTTCATGAACTGAACAGCAGTAGTACTGAGTAATTCGTTAACAAGAGCAGTAGAATACTACTCTCCTAAACTCTCTTTTCAATACTCGAGACAAAAGAGTACTGGTGCATTTTCCCTTTACAGCCAAGAAGCCCAGAGGTCTTGGGAACTTCACTCTCTCTATCTCCCACTGTACTATACTGTCCCAAACAGTACAAGGAGAAATGGAGAGCATTAAACCTTCATTACTACTTTCACAACAAAAAATATATTGGCTCATGTGTGTGACAAGATATTTAAGCATGATCACTTTGGTTAATTTTAATGTTAACTGTTAACAAAAACTGCCACTGAACAGCTCACAAGAAGCCAAGAACTGTGTTAACCTTGAATGGATCGCACATACATCATAGTCTCTGGAATGATTTATGGTTCCCTTTAAGGTGTATTTGCAAGTACCACGAACCTAGAGTAGGACAGACTAGAACATAGGATTTAGGCCTGGGTCATTCAGTGCTGAAACAGAAACTGACAGTAAAAAGGTGCAAAGGTGTAACAGGAGGAAAACCTCACATTTGTACATGAATCAACTATTAGGAGAGGGTTGGGGAAAGTAAGATGGAAGAAACATAATATTAAAGGAGGTACAGTCAAAGAAATGAAAGGGGTTGCAGTTATTGCAGCTCAGGTCCAAAAGGGACACTGCGAAGAAATGCCTACAGTGTACCACATGAGGTACACTGTTGGCACTATCCCACTACGGGAATGAACTTAGAGTAAGCAGATAAAGGATCAAACCTCCTCAACCCCTCTGCTTCCAATGTGAAGGGAGACAAAATGCCAGTTAGTATTTGAGCTGCTGGTCTCATACCAACTCCTCTTATTCCCTTCATTCCACAAACAGACTCAAGGAGACTATGAACTATATTTAAACTACCTGAGTACATTGAAGGAATATACCAGATTTGGACCATCTGTGGACTAGAGATGGAATATACAAGTGGGGAAACAAGGAGATGGGAACATTTATCAACATGGTGTTGCCCCTCAATAATCAACTTGATGGACACTGAACTCCCTCCTATACCAGTGACATTGTTACCCTGGCAAAACTTATAAAAGCATCAAAAAGGTAACTCAGTCTTTGTGATAATACTGTCAACTGCTCAGAAGACATTAGTCATAAAGGATCCACTGACACTCCACACAGGGAAGTCACTGAAAGTCATATGCCACAAGCAGAGGGGTGCAACACTTTACATCTAATATGCCTGTGAATCAACAGGGGCCAAGACTCCAGCACTACTTTATTCCTACTTGGAACAGAATCTCTTGGTTTGACAATTATATAGAACAAGGCTATACAAAGGCTATTTAGTGCCGCCACCAGTGTTAGGAAGGAAAGTCTATGAAAAGATGTTGGCTATTGCACAGATTCTGGATCCCTACATGAGGCTTAAGGTTACTCAAAAGGTTCTACTATCAACAGTTTGTGGTCAAGCTAGGAGTTGATGGATTAAGGCAGAGATAAGAATCTTCAGTGAGAGCATTATGGAAAAAGACTCAAACATTCCCTTTTACACCTTTAAGTACACTTGCCTCTTCCACCTCTTTGACACAGAGGACAGCAAAACAATATGAAGCATCAACAATTCTCGTAGGAAACTTCTTTAAGAAATCAAGTTCTCCAACAGGATGGCAAATGGATGCTCATCAAACCAAGAAGATATCTTGGGAATAAATCCAGCTTTATCAGCAATCAAACATACATCCAGTCACCTGTCTCAAACAGTATAGTACAAATCCCTCTAGAGTCTAGACAGCAACCCACCCTGTGGTACACTTACAACAAAAATGAAGTTACTTCAGGTGACGGGCAATCTACAGCTTCAAGGCCGACAAGACAATTTTACTTGGGAAAATTTTACCTGGGTCTCTTCCTATAGGGTACAGTACAGTAGTGGGATCGAGGCAATGAGAATGAAAACACTCCAGGTCAAGAAGGAGCAATAAGAGCAGAGTCACAGAAAGAGCAAAAAGAGCTCAGTTGAAGAAAATGCAGCAAGAGATGGAGTCTGTAGGGGATTCAATCCTTGATAAATAAAAATTCATCGCCAGAGCAACACAAACCACTGAGACTACAAACTCACAGGAGAACAAGCAGAAGACAGCAGCAGACTTCAGAGCTTTATCAAAATGCGTCAAGCACCAAATCTACCACTGGAGGCTTAAGTTTTAAATATTTCGGTAATGAAGTTTAATGTCATACACTCCATTACCACCTCTGTTGTGTCCTTGAAGCAACTGTGATACTTTTCACCAGACTCCCCTTCCTGCAACAGATTTCTGATTATTTAAGATTGACAGCTTCAATCTTAAATAATTAGACACTTCCTACTCCCGGCCATTTTATGCCCACTAACAGCTATCTGGAAGGTTTAAAACCTATGAGAACGTGAGAGAGTAAAACTCCTTACATTACAGCACTGAACCTTGCATTATCACAGCCTAGACAAAAAGAGGTAACTAGTATTCAGTGCAGTGGAAGGGTCCACAAAGTACTGAAATGCACAGTCATCAATTTGGCACATTGTGCCTGGTCAGGCAGGAAAAAGGTTGACTGACAATCCACTGAGAAAGCTCCATATGACAGCTATAAAGATGGACCCTAATGCTGTTACAGAATCTGAGGATGCAAACAAATGAAAGGAGATAAAATGACCAAAATATCAAATACCAAAACAAAGACAGTGACCAGAAAGTAAGCAAAGGAAGAGGCACAATCAGAAAAACTACGGGTAGGTTGCAGGACAAGTGCAGGATGAACTACATACCTTGTTACCTTCTCCTCAGGTTAATCCCTAGTTGGAGTGGCTCTTGTTCATGAGCCTTTTCCAGCAGCTTGCTTCCTAATTTATGCCGACAGATGTCCCTCCTGTCTGTGTGATCCTCTCCTCGTTTCCCCAGTTTTGGGACGGATGAACAGCATTCTACATGGTCAGTCATGAGTCTTAGTCAAGGGAAGAACAATGGTGGACAACACCTACAACAGAAATGGTGCTGCATGCTACAGTTACATTAGAGGATCCAGAATCCTCTAATATGTACCACCGCCAAGTTTCCACATGCACAAGCCACCAACCAGGAGACACAAAATGATGTTTAAGACTTTCAAAGAAAATTTAATGGCAAAATGCTCTAAAAAATAAGTGTTAATGATTGATTAGTGAAGTCTAAAATTCTCTTCATGCCTCCCTAGGGACCACCAATACTGACCAGGATAGTTGTGTATGCAAACCTAAATCAGCAGTCACTTTTTGAAAGTTAAAGTCTTTATGTCAGTCTCATTTACAGTTCCAACTGGAAACAAAGCGTCTCTGCACACACACACTCCACCTGCAAAAGAAAAAAAAACAGAAATGAAGAATATGTGCAGCAGTGAATATTCATTCACTGACAGACAACAAGGCTGTTACAAGAACTTTCTATACCAAGAAAAATACAGCTTCTGTAAGCTCACTTCCTGCACTTCATCTAACTTACAGATTGACCAAAACTAACTGTCCAAACCACTCCCCCCACCACCCCTTTAACTAAGTTTACAAAAACCCTGAACATTCAACCAAGCACTACCAATTACATCCAATCATAAGAGATGGACACCTGTATAGAGAACAGTATCTGGCAATACAGGCATCAAACTGAGAAAGCTAATAATGTGCACACCCAAAACACCTCAGTTGCAATCTGACGAACTTTTGTTCTCAATGCGCATTGGGGAAAGGAAGAAATGTTAACCTTTCAATTTTAAACAAGCTGTTTTTGGGATTAGGATTCTTCGCCCTGACTCCAGCCCACAAGACTCAAGTGACTCCTAAACTCTGCCCTGGAAGTTATGGACTTGACTCTAACCCTGTGCGCAATTCAAAACCTCCCATATTTACATTTCTACCTCATTATTGTGGAAGATTTCTCAGTGTCTGTGCTGTACATCCACTTCCTCCAGACAACCTTCATCCGCCAATCTTACATACTCCCTTACATGCTTCACTCCATGGTCACTGGTAATGTATTGGGTCACAATGCTTTAGCAATCCTGTAAAAAAAGAAACTTCTTAATACTGACTAACAATGCTTTAGCAATCCTGTAAAAAAAGAAACTTCTTAATATTGACTAACATCATATAACGGTGGCCTTTCTAATACCTAGATGTGACCTCGTCCCAGCTTTTCAGTGTTCTATTCAAGAAATGTCTCCTTCTTGGTAGTTCTTCTTCCAGTAGCAATCCAGTTCAAACTTACATTAAGGCAGCAGTAGGCTACACCAGTTCAGCGGGTCCCATAAGACTTTTGTCAAGTGCCTGAATCCCCAATTCCAAGGGTGGGTGGGGGTCTTCTGAATCTACTGACATTATTATTTGGCTCCAGTATGTTCGTGGAATGGACAATGACCTCGCCCCCCCGCCGCCCCCCCTCAACACACACTGAGGGAGCTGGATCGTGCATGGCACCCAATGGAAGATGCTGAAAAGAAAAATTCATTGCATTTGACTTTGAATGCAGAAAATTATATTATTATACTTTAAACTCCAAATTCTAAGAGCAAAATGTGTATAAAGATTCATGCAAGCAGACGGTGAGAGAACCTGATTTGCAACCATCAGTTAATCAGTGGCAAGAATGACACCAACGGAAAGCAGACCTCACCTGGCCTAACCTGGTTACAGAGGTATGAAAAGCTATGTGAGACGCACAATGGTTGAGATATCCTTCACAATTACATATAAAAGCCCTAGACAAAGCAATGACGAAGGAAGGTCCCACCAATAATGCGCTTAAAATAAAAAAACCTCGAAAGTAGTACTTGTACATAAATTGGTGTTACTGTACACCATTCCCAAGTGCGCAACGCAGAAAATCCAGAGAAACAGGTCACTGTAAGGGAGACATGAGCTACCTACAGCCTCCTCACAGGATATGAGGGAATTGAAGGGCCTGGGCAGACACACAGTTGGTTCAAAAGATTTCCCAACAAATACAACCTGTGGCACACAGAACATGCATGCATGGTCAGGCTATGCTTCTCAAAACTATATAGGATTTCTAAAATCACAACTGTATAGACTAACACCTGAGCTTATTAGCCTGCCTACAGTGAGCCAATTTCAAAAAAACAAAAGAAAAATTCTCCTGTAAAGGTGGAAAGAAACAAAAGAAAAATTCGCCTGTAAAGGTGGAAAGAAACAAAAGAAAAATTCGCCTGTAAAGGTGGAAAGAAACAAAAGAAAAATTCTCCTGTAAAGGTGGAAAGAAACAAAAGAAAAATTCGCCTGTAAAGGTGGAAAGAAACAAAAGAAAAATTCTCCTGTAAAGGTGGAAAGAAACAAAAGAAAAATTCGCCTGTAAAGGTGGAAAGAAACAAAAGAAAAATTCGCCTGTAAAGGTGGAAAAAAACAAAAGAAAAACTCAAGCCTAAACAAAAAGAATAAACAATTTTAGAACAGTGTTGCAATGGGTAACAAACCTGGCCCAGCCCAGGCTACTTCAACAATACACCTTCGCTTGACCTGACCTGACTCACCCTAAGGCATTGTGACCTGACCTGACCTGACCAAACCAAAGTTCGACTATGATTGATAGACTGTAGCCTGCTGGAATCCTAACCTAACCTGCCATGGGGCACCATGCCCTGCCCTTGCCAATAGGGTGCAGCCTAGGGCACCTTACCCATACCAAAATGTGTGAGGATGAAAGCCTCATCACTTTCTGATCCCAGCCTCAGCAGGCTCCCTAACCCTTTCACCCAAACAAAAGACCAAATATATACAGAAGCAAAATTGAGGCCATTACATACAAACAAAGGCCCCAAAATGAGACGAAAGGAGAAGAAAGGGAGAAGCCAAAATGAGGCGAAGCCAAAGGACCCAGGAGGAGCCTCCTATCGCCTTGTGGCACTCCAGAGGCCTCCAGGTATTTGCCCTCATGGCCCTTCACTGTATATGAGCCTCCTTTCGGTATTATTTTATAAGTTGCCAATACACACTATGAAATTGTGACTTACATTTTTGAAAAGAGCAGCTCTTCATTCTCATTATTTTGAACCCCATAAACACTATGCGCAAATGATAAATAAAAAATCAGAAAATTTACGACTTATAAGGTAAGAATAGCCCCCCCCCCTCCATAACCAAAACAGCAAAATTGTAACCAGTCACCACACCTACCGTAGGTGAAGTTATATTGGTATTTTAAGGTTCGTTTAGTGCCCTATTATTCCCTAGTCATTTTTGCATGAAAAACTCAAAATGGTTTTTCGTGCAAAAATGGCTGATAGCTGGAGTCTTGTTGGAAACTTATAAAATTTTACCCTGCTTTCTTCCAAAGGAGGCCTATGAGAGCATCAGATATTACAATCCCCAGTATTTCGATGGTAGGTATTTCAACCCATTTAGCACTTTATTATTATTATTATTATTATTATTTTATTCTAATGAAATAAAATGTCCGTGAGAGGCCAACCACCCTACAAGAAGAGGAGCCTCGGGGGCAGCTCCTGTAACAGGCCCTTTTATTTCGCCTCATATCTCTCTTATTAGACCTCTATTTCCTTATGTATCTATTTATATATTAAATTAAAACCTTTCTCTATTATTACTTACGGGAATACTCCGATTTCCCCTCGTTAATAGAAGAGAATTTACGAAATTCACGACGCTTCAACAACAGACAGAGACTCAGGAGAAGAATCGTTCCAATAATGGAAGTGACGCCGAAGAAGAAGAAGAAGATTTTCCCGATTCCTTTCGCCAGTCTCAGTAGAATTTCCTGTTTGGAAAACAAACGCCTATTTTTTAATCATTTAAAAGCATTTAAGGTTTAAAAGAACAAGTGTTGGGAAGGAAGGAAGAAAAAGTATGAGTGGGGAGAGAGAGAGAGAGAGAGAGAGAGAGAGAGAGAGAGAGAGAGAGAGAGAGAGAGAGAGAGAGAGGATGGCGACGTTCATGAAGTTACAGCTCCCGGGATTCTGTCGCCGCTTCGTACATCACTGTGATTTCCCTTTATGCTACAATACATTGGATTTTATAGATAACCTTTAAAAATATCAGTCAAGGATTTATTTCAATTTTACGAGAAGAGGATTGAAAGGTAATATTAATATCTGTTTTCTGTTGGCTGTAACACATTGAAGAACGAAGCCAGTGTTTACTTGGTGCACCCGGTGATTATTCCCGTAGATTCCTCCCAAAGTCTTCTAATAAAAATACACTTGAGCACATTCAACAATTCTTCAACAATATATAACTGATGATTATAGCTTTTTATAATAACTTGAATGGAACATATAAGGCTTTTGGAGTTTTTCAATATCTAAAATAAAACTCAATAACTTAGTGACGTCACTAACACCAATCGTGTCAAAGAATGTCTTTATTTATCCTGACTCGAGTATCAGGGGTCTCTCTCTCTCTCTCTCTCTCTCTCTCTCTCTCTCTCTCTCCTCTCTCTCTCTCTCTCTCTCTCTCTCTCTCGTGTGTGTTTGTGCGTTGGGCGAATGCACTTCTGGAAAACGAGCGACTGCTCAGACAGACTACGAGAAGGCCAACAGTCCTGGGGGGGGGGGGGGGGGAGAGAGGGACTGGAGACCCGCAGGAACTTAGGAAACTAGATCAATCACCTAGACCTAATACTAAAGTAGTTAACGTCTAATTGACGATGACAAGAAATCCCTGACAATCGGTAATGCTTAGGTTTGGCGACCCACTATGAATAACATAATAAGGCGTTATCTTGGAAATCATCAACAGCCCGAAAACGAGTGCTTAGAAACGTGCAACAGCCTTTAGAGGTCTGGTGTGAGTGCTACGGTTATGACAATTCGGCTCGAGAGGAAAGACGGTGAGAGAGAGAGAGAGAGAGAGAGAGAAGAGAGAGAGAGAGAGAGAGAGAGAGAGAGATGCATTCCTAAACAGGCTCAACGTCAAAACTTAGCAATCACAATGTCCAACATTGCCTGACCAGAATTTGTAAAAAGCCGAGGGTAGAAGCGAAAGTCACAGGATCAGAGATTGCCACGACTAAAAATATCCTTTCCGCACGAAATCCAAATGACGAGCAGCCAGATGTCCTTGACAAGACCAGGAACTCGAGAAGCAAATGGGCACGAGATTCAGACCTTCGATTTTGAGGTAACAAAGTTGAAGAAGAGATGGGGGTTAGGGGGGTGGGGGAGAGTTCCGAATTTGAAACGTCCCACAAAAGCTGCTGCTGAGGGGAAACACTTTAATTGTGGACCTCGCCAGTACTCATTGTGTGAGTTGATGACATTCTCAGTTTATAAACATTATTCGTATTCTTACCAAATTGCCAATCTGTTCAACCTAATACAGACGAGAGCCTTCCTTTGGCGAAATAGCATAGTAGCTATTGATACTTTAGATAAGATCATAAAACTCGCGTCGGTTTAGTAAAACTAGATTCATCGTTAATTTCTGATGTATACGAGAGAGAGAGAGAGAGAGAGAGAGAGAGAGAGAGAGAGAGAGAGAGAGAGAGAGAGAGAGAGAGAGAGAGAGAGAGACAAATAGCCATGAGTTTATAAACAAACCGAAGGGGGGCAAATAGTCACAAAAAGCAGTGCGAATCTCTCTCTGCAAAACCCTAGACATAGAAACGTTCTGTTGGATCTTTCACGAAGCCCACAGAATAATAAATCTTTCAGGAATGATACTGAAAGCAAGATGATGCAAGTATGACTGAAAAATAGTGTGACTATCGCAGAAACTAAGGCTGTATAATACACAGCCTCCACGAGTGAATAGACCATTTGAACGAATCAACATACGAAAAGTACAATCAAAATGAAAACTCTCACTATGTACACTGCCCTGTACATGGCGGGGTTGGTATGCACCCCAAGGAAGCCCCACAAAATTCCTTAAAATTGTGATTCCAGTGACGGAATAGACATGGCTCAGTGGAAAATACCTATGTGAAGACCGTCCATTCTCTAACAAGCTTGGGGAAATTGCAGAACTGATCTGATGGATCTGGGTATTTACAAAGTAGCGCTGAAGAGCCCCGGATGTGTGGCTGGGACCAGGTTTCTTGGTTATGGTTCTCTCAAGTTATTGACAAAAGCAGCTCAACCAATCTCCATTAAAACAAGTTACAAATACTTAGTTGCAGAACATTTCAATATAAATACAAATGACCAAGAATAGAATCCATCATTATTGCAACTTAAAATTCATACTTTTCAGATTTCCCAACGAACGTCCAAAAGCCTCAAACCAAGAGCACCATTTTTTCTCTAAAGTTCTCTCCAAAAACCTTATAACTGAACAAAAGGAGAAAGACGCCAGGAGCCTCATAGCTCCCCTGAGACAAACTGTTGCACTGAACAAGTGTTTGACCAAAACGACTTATTTTTATACCAAACTCTGTCCCCCGGCACTAATGTTTGAACAAACTGGAATCTGCCCTAAGTACGGAAGCTGTCTCTCAAATTTGATCATTTTTGGTCCCGCACTTCTTGAGGTGGGTCTTGTAAAATGACCCAGCCTATTTCCACTCAACCGTCTCCCCACCCCCCCCTACCCTCCAAGAAAGTGGGCGTGGCCCCAAATGTATGAATTTAAATCACATTTACCCGAGAGTGCTTTGTACTAATTTTGAAGTGAACCCGGTGGTTCCGAAGATGCCCGTGTTGTGAAAAGTCTACTTTCTACTTACATATACAGTATACATACACACGTCTGATAAGTTTGCCTGATCTAAAAGCCCTTCAGAAACTGATGAAGCAGAACAGATACACACACACACACATCAAAACTCCTGGAAAGGGTTGTCGTAGTCGAAGAAGACGACGACGACCTCGACCAGTCAGGAGGAGGAATCCCGGCTTCTTCAGAAAGCCCACCAGACAGTGCAAGAGAGGACGACTTTTTCGACTTCCAACCCTGTCCAGGGGGACACAGAGTGCAAAAATACTTGCGAGCGGCCCCTACTAGAAAATCGAATTTCATGTGGATGTGAGGCGATAATTACAGTATATGACAACGGAAGGAAGCATTAATGAAAGTCACAAGATAAACAGCCATAAATTTGCCGACTCCAGAAGCCTTGGGAGACAGTTGACGCCTGATACGAACTCAGTCTTCCATTTCTCTGTTAGCTTATCAAAAGGAATGGAGGTCACCTTGTCGAGGCCCTCAGCGGCAGCTAGAGGTCGAACAGCGCCTTCTACTGGCGTTGCTGCAATAACCACAGAGAGAGAGAGAGAGAGAGAGAGAGAGAGAGAGAGAGAGAGAGAGAGAGAGAGAGAGAGAGAAGAGAGAGAGAGGGGTTTAACTATCATCTAGGGTTCAAGAAGGATCTTTGGCTTTACATAAAGGAAAATATCGCATTTTTCAAAGATTGCCCATCAAAATCTTGCATTTGTAACTGCATATAAAAAAGTCTATTCCCAAACCTTTCCTATAAACAAAGAGCCAATTTCCTACAAACAAATAGTTCCGTCTGCCTACCTTTACAAACATTTCAGCTCTTAAAACTTGGGTAGACCAACAAAACTGAGCTATGGTCTATGACTCAAATTTTATGAACAAAATCTTTCGAGATGTTTACCTATATTAAAAAAATTAATCTACCTTGATTTCCTAGAAGAAAACTTTCCAAACTTTGACCCAGTTTGGAAAAACACGTCTGCTCTTCGATGGAAAGTGCTGATTAACCCCAATATCAAGTTGTTTCAAAAAACGTGAAAGAGAGCGCGCGCGTGCTCTCTCTCTCTCCGCTCCTTCACGGTACACAAGTAGAGCTCAGACTCGATTCCTAAATAGGAGGTGGGGGGGGGAGGAATGGTAATGGGCGGTTTCGAATCCTCTTCCCACTGGGGCCAAACCACTTTTGTGATGATGCCAAAAGTTCTGCGCGCCAAAGAAGAGACAACCCGCTTTAATAAAAAGGAAAGCAGTCCACGAAGAAAATGCAAAGTTCGGAAAATGTACAAAATAAATTTTATTGAATATTATTCTTCTGCAGAGAGAGAGAGAGAGAGAGAGAGAGAGAGAGAGAGAGAGAGAGAGAGAGAGAGAGAGAGAGAGAGTTAAAATACTGGGGTTACCGCCCACTCTCACGTATTTGATCATGTCAGTTGTAAAAATAAAAGAAGCAAAGTTCTGTGACCAGTAGATCTTAAAATTCTGGCTGGAAGTAGGCCTAGAATGCAAACCCAAGAACATCGCCTGCAGAGAAACTAACTACTACAGAAACTGATCACTGGAGGCCAACAAGAAGACGACTCTTCACCAAGCGCTGTAGGAATGAAGCTCTTCATTATCTTATTCATAACTTCACCCAATCCCTAACAAAGATGCGAGTTCCCCCAGAGTGGCTTCATCCACAGTTAGAAATGTGTTATGAATTCAGACCTTTTGCCATTTGAAATAAACCATCTTTTAGATAAAATGAACCACCAACTTAACTGAAGGAGTCCTCAGAGGGTATTTTCCAGCCAAAATCCTCCTCTTTCCGGATCACACCAGTGAAGACGAGATCGAACCTACCACCAGTTCAGTCACGTGACCCAAGACAGGGGTAAAACATTACCCTGAGAGAGAAAGCCGGGAGAGAGACGTTGGCGGGAGTGACATCAAGCAGGGAACATCTCCCTTGCAGCTGGGATAGCATTCCCCAATGTGGAGCCGGCCCCCTTTTCCTACGAAGATAACATGGCCCGAATTCCGACTGCAGTGAAGGGGGCAGTCATACGAGTGCTGTGGGATTCATCTTTCCTCTGTAATTATGAGAGTAGATCTTATGTCAAGAGGTATGTCTGGATAGGGAAGGGGGATTTTGCCCAGTCAAATTTCTATCATTCTCTCGTCTTTCGATTTCAAGTTTTCCTTCCTTTGGAATTCTTTTGCGATTGGCAATCAGTGATTAATGTCCCTTTGCTTCATGACTTACTTTTGCTGAATTTAGTAAGTGAATTCAAGTGAACTTAATAAGTGAATTTAAGTGCCTCCTCCAGCCTTAGACTTTGTTCATTTACTTGAGAGTCCAGCATGTTGATGTTGATAATCAACGAAGCGCTCTCGGCATTTTCAGGAGCTGCTATTTCACGTGTGCAATCGATCTGCATTCGCATTCCCGTTACCAGTTCGCCAAGTTGCTGAATTCAAGCTCCGTTGCGCATCCACAGATAGAGTAATTCTGCTAATTTTGGGATACCATTGCCTGAACCCCATTTAGAGCCGGACTTAATTTTCCCTTGTCATTTTAGCTATAACTAAGTATGTTTCCCTTTCAAATCATCATTAACGAATTGCGAGTCCCTTTGTAAATTAATTGTGCTTAATTTTGACTTAACTTATTCTCTGTGTAAATAAACCCTTAGGATTGATTCCTCTGAGTCTCACTGGCGACCTTCTATTCCCTGTTTTGTCTTCTATATGACAAGAAGCAGCGAACCTCTTAGTCTCAAGGCCAGGTCAGATTTCAATACTATTGCCATCACCCGCCTCTGCTCTGCTTGTCACAAATGTCAGAGGTCCTTCCAAGTCTTTCTCAGTCATGCAAGGCCTCACACCTCTAAACGAGCAAATAGAAGGGAAAAGGGAAAATGACAACAGCTCATTTTACCAACTAAGCTCTCCAGGGAGAGCTGAGCACATGTTAATTTTACACGACGCCTTTTTCTAAATGGTAGAGCTCTACTATTCACCAAATCATGACGGAAAACACCGAAAAAGCATCAAAACACGTAAGCGTTTTGCATAACCACTCTGTCTGCACCATATATTATTATTATTATTATTATTATTAGGAGTTTTCTCAAATGCACACCTGTTACATTCACTAGACTTTAAAGATAGGTTAAAAAAGATTGGTAGTGTTGAAGGAAAGATGATGAGCTTAGACGTAACCGCCTTATTTACAAATGTTCCGTTAGAATTTGTATTGTCCAAATTGAAAGAAAAGCACAATCAGGAATTTTGGTGTTACCAATAGAAATAGATAGTTTTTTAGAACTAATTAGACTTTGTGTGACTACGACAGTTTTTTCATTTAATGGGGAAGGATATAAACAGAAGTTTGGAGTAGCAATGGGTTCGCCTTTGTCACCGATATTAGCAAATCTGTGCATGGAATTTATTGAAACTGAGATATTAGATAACTGTCCCCCGAATGTAAAACCTGTGCTATGGTTTAGGTATGTAGACGATATTTTCATAATATTTCGAGGCACTGAAGAACAGTTTAACGAGTTTTTTAACTATGTCAATAGCATTGTTCCTTCAATACAGTTCACAGTAGAACAGGAAATTGACCATCAGATAGCGTTTCTTGATGTTTTAGTGTTGCATGATCCTTGGACAAAAAGGTTTAATTTTACTGTCTTTAGAAAGCCGACTAATTCAGAGAATTACATACATTTTTATTCCTTTCACAGCCAACAAGTAAAAAGTAATATTATCATGAATTTTGTAATTAGAGCATACAGACTTTGTGACCCCACCTTTTAGATACTGAACTGGAACATATAAGACAGACATTTACGAAACTATGCTACCCAGCACATTTCATTGAAAAAGCGTTTTGTAGGGCTAAAAAGCAAATATACAATCCACGTCCACGTAAAGAGATGAAAAAGATGCAATTCCTTTCATTGCCTTTCCACCCTAATTTCTTGAGCACTACAAACCCTCATTAGTAAATATTCTGACGACAATGTAAACTTAGTATTCAAATACGAGAACACAATTAGGAAAAGACTGGTTCGGAACAAAACTGAAGAAGAAATGAAGATAGACGTAGGGGTGTATGAAATACCTTGCGGGGGTTTGTAATCTAATTATTACGGGGAATCTGGTAGGAGTATGCAAATTCGCATTAATGAACATCAAAGGGCATATCAATTCAATGTCCAACAATAACGTGCTAGTCAGACATAGCTGGGAATGCGACCACAGAATCAACTGGAAGGGTCTAAATTGCTTTACAAGAACCATAATGTCAATGAGAGAAGATTAGTCGAGGGGGCCGTCATCAACATGGGGAACTCGATGGAAGGTAATAAGTCGTTTACAACAGAAGATAGCTTTATCAACAGACTTATTTGTTCTACTTATATCAAAATTTTAATTATAGAAATCCATGTATACCACAAGTCACCCCTGATACTGCCGCTACCTCTGCCTCTCCCGCCCAGGTAACGGAGTTGCAAACAGCTGACTCCGGTGCAGGCGCCTATGCTGGTTTGAGAAGAGAGGAGGCTGTAAACAACCGTGGAGGGCCGTCACCTGAGGAGATCGTGCGACGGTTGGCTTGTTTGGAGATCGAGAACGAGGGAATTACCTAATGATCATCATTTTTTGTAAAGAATGCGTCTTGTTTACCCTTTTTAAAGTTTGTTTTTAAGTCCTCATAACCAAGGACTGTCATTTCTAGCTGAAGAAGGGAGCTGAGCAGGCTCTCGAAAGCTCCTGGAATTTATTTTATCATTTGTAAATACATTACTTTACATAAATGTGGATTTGTATTTTATAAACATATTCACGGGATTGTGAAGAGATTTGCATTATTATTATTATTATTAATCTGAGAACGCCTGCCTCCATATGGAACAAACACAGGACGACTTTAGGGAAATAACTGGCCTGTCGCCATGTGAGACATAGGCCTATGATTCACCAGACTATAACGGATGAAGAGGCCACAGGATGAACACATAGCAACAAGTGCATGTGAAAGACCTTCGAAATGATTCTTTGCTTCTAAAACAATCCATCACAGCAGTTGTCTATTCTCTGGTCTATATTGTCCAATGCGGGAATGGTGCAGAAGTACAACCTCAACAAAATCATGTCAGTTATCTTAATTAACAACAAATAAGCTGACACTGCAGTGAGCACAGTCCACAATTCTGTAGCACGAGAGAGAGAGAGATAGAGAGAGAGAGAGAGAGAGAGAGAGAGAGAGAGAGAGAGAGAGAGAGAGAGAGGAGAGAGAGAGAGAGATTCCAGTAACGTACAGATGAATTTCATCCTGAATAAATCAGAACACTGTTCCTATAAATGAAAGTCACTCGACTGTATGACCTGTTTTGCCTTGAATGCTCCCTAAGGTCATTCTTGCCCTTGGTCTGACATCCCCAGAAAATGGATGCGGGTCAAGAAGCAGCAGTGAACATCAAAGCTTTTAATCCGAAGGAATCCTGCACCGACAATCTTTTCTATTTATTTGGGTTTAAATTGCTTGAGACGCAGTCACTGCTGCTTCAGTAACTGGTGGTCCCGACCACTGCTTCTTCAGGCAGTGACAAATTAACCCTGAGGAAAGTGACCAGTGAATAAATGTGTTTGCTGTGCATAAAGAAACACCAAGTATCTCGCTAACTCACAAACATCATCTGTGATACACACACAGTGTTGATAATGTGTGTGTGTGTGTATCCCATGAGAGAGAGAGAGAGAGAGAGAGAGAGATGAGAGAGAGAGAGAGAGAGAGAGAGAGAGAGAGAGAGAGAGAGAGTGAACTCGACCAGAAAGAGCAGCACCTGGTCAGGTCAGTACCAGAATAACCCCCCAGTGGATGACGACTGCCCATTTGACATTTATGTCCAATGACATTTATAATAAAAATTAAAATCTATCTATTTCATGCAAACCAACTTTTTTCCCCATTTCATAAATGCTGCAAGCACCACTGAATGGGTCTTTACTAAAGAAAACTGTTCTTGTCGGTTGAAAGATGATCGTAACGATTAGTACCTGGAGAAGTGACCTCACATATATGTGGACACTTCTTTTCTTCCCAGAATGAGCCAAACGGAACTTCGACCCACAAGAGAAATCCCACCCACATCGTCATTCAAAATGATTCCTGTCAATGCTGAGTAACAAAAGAAACTTAATACCTATTCAGTAAGTTAGGAACTTCGAAGAAAAAGGTATTATTTACTCTCAGAATATTAAGTGTACCAAGACAAAGTGTGGAACAAAGGATGGAGAAAGAGAAACCCTTCAAAATAAATAAGGAAGCCAAGTGATTGACAGGTCCTTGAACAGCTTAGAAAATGCCTGTGCAACATGAGAGAGAGAGAGAGAGAGAGAGAGAGAGAGAGAGAGAGAGAGAGAGAGAGAGAGAGAGAGAGAGCGAGCAGTATTAACATTCAGAATCCACTAAACTTTCAGTTTCAAACAAGGAACCATGAGAGGTGAATACGATTGCACATGATTATATACTTGTCATCTGAATCTGTCAACTGCTGACATGAACACCTTTACAATCACAATAAAAAGTCCGTTTTAGTTTTGAACCGTTGGGAGATGTGGCTGCTGTTATAAGGATTATTTCCTTCGTCGCATCCTGAGCCTCCCCACGGCATCATTAGTTTTTGGTGACATCTTGATAGATAGCGCACGCTTCCTAAAACACCACACTGAGGCCTACAGTATGCGCAAGCAGCACTTCAACTCCCCATTTCTTGTGAGAGAACAAGAGGGAATGAGCTCCCACATAAACGACTCATCTGGTGATTTCCTCTCAGATACCGAAAGTGAATCTTGTACTGCTTCACAGATATTTCTGTGACGTCGTAAGCTGTGGGATATGGAATGCAATACAGAATTTAGGCCTAAGGCCAAACGCTGGGACCTATGAGGTCACTCAGCGCTGAAAATGAGATTGACAGGAAAAAGGTCTGAAAGGTTAAGTAACAGGAGAAGGAAACCCTTTGCAGTTGCACTGTGAAACAATTGTCAAGAGAGGGTGGAAAGTAGGATGGAAGGAAGAATATGAACGGAGGTACAGTAAAAGGAGTTGCAGCTAGGGACCAAAGGGATGCTGCATAGAACCTAAGTAATGCCTACAGTGCACCGAATGGGGTGCACTGATGGAACTATCCCCCCGCCCCCCCACGGGGGTCGTAAGCTGTGAAACGCACACTTGGCCCTACAAGCAGTTTTGCTTCAAAACAAAAATCCTCTACTGTGTTGTTATAACGTTCCAATTCCATTTTGAGAGAGAGAGAGAGAGAAGAGGAGAGAGAGAGAGAGAGAGAGAGAGAGAGAGAGAGAGAGAGAGAGAGAGAGATATGGTAATATTCATTTGTCATCAACTAAAATGTCGAAAAAAGCTGGTTCAAAATACAAAGCTCGCATGAAATGAAGCTCCTAAATTTCACAAAAATGCTTCTGGACTGACTCTCCGAGCTCAGCTCTGTTGGCATAACTGTCGATAACAATCAGCCTCAAAGATTTACTCAAAACTTTAACCTAAAACAATTCCATTCAGTCATCTGTGGAAGGGGCGCACTGAATTCTGAAACGCAATTACAGACGCTCCTGTAAGTATCAGGAAATTCAAGCGCACCACTTTTGTTTGAAACTGCAAACCAAAATCAACACAATTATGCTGAAACTGCCAAGAGAGAGAGAGAGAGAGAGAGAGAGAGAGAGAGAGAGAGAGAGAGAGAGAGAGAGAGAGAGAATATTACAGCAATGCTCTGCAATTATCACTCTAGAACAAAGGTGGTAACTAACTACAAGTCAGTGCACTCTGTACCTTTAAAACCTGTTCATGTCCTCACCTGGATACATGCGGGATCAACTTCCTATTTGCGTAATGGCAGCCTAATTAACAAAAACCCAGCCACCACCATCATCATCTTGGTAATATTATTATTTTAATATCCAAAAATATTCGATATTTAGAGAGACATGACAACAACAGGAGAGGCTGGTCAGGACAGCCAGGCGCCATGACTGTGCGTAGTCAGTCCAGACCTCGACCAAGAATGTCTCTGGGGCAGAGAAAGAGACGCTGCTTTAAAGACCCTCTGGTCATGCTGACCCCCACAGGAGGTCCCTTCTCCTCAAAAGGTTTTTCCTATCTCTCCCAGAGTCTAGTCATGAGCTGCTAGCAAAGCCGCCAGCCTTTTATTGGTAAAATTACCACAAAAATCCACTCAGTTTTTAGTCAACTTGTGAACCAACAGACGAACAAAAAAAAAACAAAAAATACACCTTGGCAAAAGTAATGAAGACATCAAGTCACTCCCTGAATGACTAGATACTGTGATGGATGTCTTGTGTTCTTCCAAAATGTGGCACCAAAAGTTATGAGGAGGAGCGTGGGACAGGCACCCTCAGTGTAAGTGTATCGTTATTCCTAAAAAAAACTGAGAATGAGCCACATGATTCTTACCTGTGTGCCCCAATGCAAAAGAGTAACAGCATTTCATACCTATGTGTCCCAAAGCAAGTGAGCAGCAGACCTCTTAATATGTAAATGAGGGAAAAAAAGGTCAAAAACAGCCACAGGAAGACTCACTTGTGGCAGCAAGTTTCTTGTTGAACGACGGGATAGAAGCCGGAGAGCTGTGCAACTTCCACTGTACTGTAGGCTCACCACCTAAATAGAAAATCATTCAGATGAATAATGTGAGAAACAGACACATCCAGATACACAGATAAGAGCAAACATAATACAAAAGAGGCTGCGTTATTAGTAGCAAATGCACAAGCTGATATTTCGGAAAATGATGGCAAAACAAATCAAAATGATGAGAGGGACACTTACAGTCATTATTTTGACAACCTTCCAGAGAGAGAGAGAGAGCAGTCCTTCCCTCCCAGGGGTCTTGATGTAAGACGGAATAGAGGCCAGGTCTTCGGGCTAGGCTTCTTCCGAATCACCCTACAAACAAAACAGTCCTTATTATAAGGAAATTAAATAAAAAATTATAACAACCCTCTCAGGAAACCCCCTAAAATACTAAACAGTAAATAAAAATACTATGTTTTCGGATTGAGAATTATATGTAAAATCAAATAATAGATTTCCCAAGAGGAAAGGATATGAAAAGTATAATGCACACACACACGTGTGTATATATATATATATATATATATATATATATATATATATATATATATATATATATATATATATATATATATATATATATATATATATATATATATATATATATTATATATATATATATATATATATATATATATATATATATATATATATATATATATATATATATATATATATATATATATATATATACGCATGTGTTTGTGCATTATAATTTTCATATCCTTTCCTCTTGGGAAATCTATTATTTGATTTACATATAATTCTCAATCCAAGCACAGTATTTTTATTTACTGTTTAGTATTTTAGGGGGTTTGCTGAGAGGGTTGTCATAATTTTTTTTATTTAATTTCCTTATAATAATAAGGACTGTTTTGTTTGTAGGGTGATGTAGAAGAGCCCCGCCTGAAGACCTGGCCCTGGAAAGGACTGCTCTCTCTCTCAGGAAGGTTCTCAAAATAATGACGACTGCCTTTTCATTGTATTCCTAATTCTGTTTCTCGCCTTTTCATTTCGTCTTCATTATTTTCTGAAATGTCTATCTATCTATATATGTATATACAGTATATATATATTGTCACGATGCGTATCAAGTACCTGGTTATTACACAACTAATCTCAAGATTCAAAAATATACCTCACTTCAGCCAGATACCTGAACTCTCATAACATTAATTGTTACGACTGAGTACTCTAAAGGTAACAGTGATCCCTTAAGAAAAAACTTATTTATCAATCACTTGAAAAATCAAACTAAGTTCGTCAGAATATGTGTGAGGTATAAAAAATTAAACTAGAAATCTTCTAGAGTAAAAGGGCATCACTCCATCAAAAAACTCTAACTGTTTCCCTGGTCTTAATTCACTTTAGCAAAACTAAAAGAACAAAACATGTTTATCACTTTGCCTTATGCACACACAATCAATCCTATTCACTGGTGATCAATAAATGAAACACTGTTTTTCTAAAAATGTTAAATACAAAAATTTATTTTCAGATTCAAAGTTTATAACTAGAATTCACAATTAATTAGAATTCACAATCTGAAAAATTTACTATTAGTTGAAAATAACACAAAACTCAATGAATTCTTGAATTAAATTATGAAACAAAACTAATTCACAAAAACTTTATCAGGAATTTAAATTAATCAAGCAAAATTTAAACTATCAAGAATTACTCAAGATTTAAAAGAAAATCTCAATAAATGAAATTAAGTATGCAATGTTAAATTAAGTATGCAATGTTAAATATGCAATGTTAAATTAATTATGCAATGTTAAATTACCAAGAAATATTTACAATGCTATGTGAATAAATGTTACATCACAAACATAAAAAATGTGAAAATATAAAGAAATTGTAAATAGAAAAACACACAAAAATACACGTAAGATTTATCAATAATGATTTCACTTGTTCAAAATTTCCTAACTTATCACACCATAACCTCCTAACTTATCATACCATGGTATCAATAAGTAAAATTTCACGTTACCTTACACAACTTGTGAAAACCTCTGTAAATCACTTGCTGCAGCTGTGTTACACAATACACACTTTTTTACCAGGCGCCGTTACGAACTAAATAACTTTGCTAAATTCAGATCTCAAAAGTTAATGTTAAAAGTGACCACAAAAATTTACGTTAAAAGTAATCTCTTCCTAATTAGGAATGAGAGAGAGAGAGAGAGAGAGATGGAACCAAATCGACTGGTCTCAGAAATCAGAATGAAACAAATTTTAGGATTCCAGTAATACGTGAAACAATTACATGATGTCATTAAAGCATTTTGGGTACGAGATACAAAAGTTCTAGAAGCAGGGAGGTGACGTCATTAAAGCGTTTTGGGTGCGAGATACAATGGAGAAGCTTCTAGAAGGAAAGTTACGTCATCCCAGCAAAACGTTTTGAACGCATCTTACAAAACATGACGTAATTGATCAGGACACGTATTCTTTCTCTCAAAGTGGCGAACGTGACTCAAACAACGCATGCAACAACATGAAATCACTCGTCTTGAGCCAGTATGGGACGAATCGGCGTTTGTTTTGCAAATCTGTCATCGCTAATCCAAAACAAAGCGTTCCCTCTTATCTCAACTGATGACAATTGAAATGAAACAAGTCTTTGGTGGACACACACACGTGTTCACATACTACGCTTTTACCAAGAAAGATATTCGTTCTAAATTACGTTACTATTAAAATTATAACAACAATTCTAAATTACGCTATCAAGTAATCATTAGTACTTTTGAGATCTGATGTCAAACTAAATATGACACTTCAACAACCATTATCATTAAACATAACACATGAAAAAAGTAAATATGTCAAAATTATAGGAGGATATACGTATTAGAAGGCAACATCATGAAATTCCTCCCCCGAGAAGATTACTTATCCCGGGTTTGAATCCAACGATTCACAACGGGATAAATAATCTGCTATGACATTATCTTTTCCTGAAATGTGTTTAACACTTACATTATATGGTTGCAGGCATAAAGAACCACCTGGTCAGTCTCATATTATTATTTTTCATCTTATTGATAAATGAGATTGGGTTGTGATCCGACAATACTAAAATTTCTTCATTCCTAGGTCGGTTCACATACACTTCAAACTTTTTCAATGCTGTGATTAATGCTAATGTTTCTTTTTCAATTGTTGAGTATGTTTTCTGGTGCTTTTTCAACTTTGAAGACATAAAACATACTGGATGTAAGATTCTGTTGTCATCTTTTTGAAGTAGAACAGCTCCAATTCCACAGTCGGATGCATCAACTTGTATCACGAACTTTTTATTGAAGTCTGGAGCTTGAAGCACTGGTCTTGAAGTTAATATGGCTTTAACCTTCTCAAATGATTCTTGACATTCTGGAGTCCAATCAAACTTTCTTTTAGGACTGGTTAAGTCAGTTAAGGGAGCTACTACGGCTGAGAAATTTGGACAGAACCGGCGATAAAATCCAGCCATGCCCAAAAATCTTTGTAGCTGTTTCCTCGTAGCAGGAGGGGTAGCCTTACGGATACCTTCTACATTAGCGTCAATAGGAGCGAGAAGGCCTTTTCCAACTTCAAATCCTAGGTACTGTACAGTTGCCTTTCCAAACTCACTTTTTTGTAAGTTGATTGTTAGTCCTGCTTCCCGAAGTTTCTTGAACACTTTCCTTAATATCTTCAGATGTTCTTCCCATGTATTAGAATAAATCACAATGTCATCAAGGTATACACCTACTCCTTCTATTGATCCTAGTAGTTGATCCATCACTCGCTGGAATGTTGCAGGTGCATTCATCAGACCAAACGGCAAAACAGTGTATTGATACAGTCCAAAAGGAGTAATGAAAGCTGACAGCAACTTAGCATTCTCATCTAAGGGAATTTGATAATATCCTTTCAACAAGTCT